>PITA01002205.1:107590-156077 GCA_004023965.1 Spilogale gracilis
TTGTTGTTTTAAGAAAATGGAATGACCTGTTAAAACTAACCAAGTTAGGGGCACATGGGTGGCTCAGTCATTAAGCGTCTGTCTTCTGCTCAGGTCATGATCCCAGAGTCCCAGGATCAAGCCCCACATCGGGCTCCCTGCTCGGCGGGAAGCCTGCTTCTCCCTCTCTCACTCCCCCTGCTTGTGTTCCCTCTCTAGCTGTGTTTCTCTCTGTCAAATAAATAAATAAAATCTTAAAAAAAAAAAAAAAACTAATCAAGTTAAACATTCTAACATCCCAGGAACTTGTGGTGGTGTAACCCACCTAGGAGTCTGACCAGTTTATCACTGATTTGGCTTTTACCGGAGACCCCTCATTTTTAGTTCTTGTGTTTCCTGCCTACACAGACTAAGCAATTAATATGAACGATGAGCAGATCCTGTGGGCAAAATGGGAGCAGTAATAGCTACATGGGTAGTAATACTGCTCGGGTCCTTGATGTTCCAGGGGGCCTCTGTCAACAAGCTTTTCTTCTAGAATGGAACTTGGGTCCCCAGGAAAAGAGCCAGGAAGCTTTAGCCTAATCCCATGGTAGATGCTCTAGTTGTGTGAATTGGGCCTCATTTGTTTCTGCAGGCTACTCATGTGCTAGAGCCTGAATTTCTTCATCTATAAAATGGGAATAAAATCACCGACCTTGCAAGGTTTCTATGTTATTGAAATGGATAAAGCACCTTGCATGTCCCCAGTTTGCAGACAACATTGAATGAATGATCCCAGTTAATATAGGCCCTGGCACTGAGGGGGGACACTCACCGAACACTTGTGCAGTGGATGCAGGAGCTTTCATTGAGGGGATAGGTTATAAAGGATAGATATTAATAAAGGAAGAAGGCATTCTCTACCAGCAAGAAGGTGAGCAAAGGAAAAGAATCCGAGGCTTACCCGTTGCTGCTGTGCTCAGGCAAGTGAGAGGAGCAGAATGGCCAGAACAGCGGCAGGAGGTGGGGGAGTCTGGGGAGAGCAGGCAGGGCAGAAAGGGGAGCCAGGACTGAGCCTATACAAGGATCTCTGGATCTGCCAGGCCGGATGGCTGTGTTTGCCAGGCCAGCTCACTCTGCCTGGCACTTGACCTTGGTTCCCCTTCCTGCACAGCCCCTCATTCTTGATAGGCAGAAGCCAGCCCAGTGTGGCCTAGTGGCCAGGCAAGCTGAAGGCTTAAAAGAGGAAGCATCAGAATAAGATTGGTTTTCAACTAATACCTTATTAAGGAAGTTGAGTCATTCTACTTCTGCTATTTGTCCCCTCTGGGCATTCAGAGGAGGACAAGGTTTTACTTCCAGATGAAATAGTCATGAGAGGGATTTGCCCTGGCCCGCCCTGTTCCCTCAGTGGACATTTCCAAGATGACCCTGTAAAACAGAGATTTTTATTTGCCTTTTATATACAGAGACCCGAGGCTCAGTGTGTTGAATGCTTTAGCTATCACGAAGTCCCGTTGTCTCGGTGATGGCATTTATGAGGCAGGTGAAGGGCAAGAGAATGAACTTCATCTGTGCGCCAGGCAGACCAGCTAGCATTTACATGTAATCCGCCTCTTCCATTCCTCAGAACAAGTCGGAAGCAGGCGAGAGAAGAATCCTCAGTGGTCTGCTCAAGGTTGAGCATGCAGGCTTCGAGACAGCCACATGGGTCCAGCCCCACCTCTGGAACTCGTAACTGTGTGGCTGGCCCGGCAGGCCCCTGGCCTCCTCTGAGCCTCAGTCTTCACATCTGAAAATGAGGTCAATAGTGGTAGGGGCTTAGTGAATATCAACAGTGATCATTCTGCTTTGGTCAGCGTGCCTTCAAATGATCCTGACAAATCGGTTACATTTGGGGAACAAGAAGAAACCTCAGAAGATTTCCTAGGCCACTGGTTTTCAAACTCTCTTCCTCGGAAGAGGACCTAGAATTCCACAGAAATCCTTGGTGGATGAAGGGAAGCTGAGCGTGCGCAGCTCCTGCCCACCCTCTCTACTAGAGCAGCTGTTTCTCATGTGAGTTACATGTCATTTTCGTTCTTCTAGCGCTTTTATATATTGGGCATTGAGCTTTGATTTCATTTGATGAAAATGGTCCCGCTGCTTTTTTTTTTTTTAAGTTGCCAAGGCTAAAACCCATATCTTCTGGTTCCTAGTCTGCTGTTTTTACGGTACTTGCTAAAAAAGGGAACTGAAATATGAAGATTATCATCACTGAAGATCAAAATAAAACATATTTTTGTACCTTCCAATTAATCGGCAATTCATTTAGCCTAAATTCTGGTCCCATCGCAGAATCCTAGGAACAGAAATTTGGCTGTCAGAAAAACGTTGCTCTCAGAACCTTAAACAAGAACTATCTGAGCAAACTTCTTGCAGTGGTGGAAACGTTCTCTATCTGCACTGTCCAATATGGTAACTAGGGTAACTGAGGAACTGAATTTTAAATGTTATTTAATTTTAATAGATTTAAATGTAAATAGCCACACGTGGCCTAGTGGCTGTCATATTGGACAGTGTGGCCTTACGGTATGGACCCGGGGTCAAATGGTAGCCTCGGGCCGCTTGGCATAGAATCACCCAGAGAACCTTTCACAAGTACAGATTCTGGGCCTCATGCCCAGCAACTGTTTCAAGAGGTCTAGGGCAAGTGCATTTTAGAACTCATCTGGTTATTCTAACTTGCAGTCTGGTGGGAAACTGCTATATTATTGAGCTCTTCTTTGTCATGGAAGGAGCGGTGCCAGAATCATGGCCTTGATCTTCTAAAGAGACTGTAGCAACTTTCTGGGGGAATGTCAGACCCTTGGAAAATAGGATGGAAGCTGTGGATCTCTTCCCTGTAAAAACACAAACTGTATACAGTTTTTGTGGGTCACAGACCATCCTGAAGGTCTCTTTGAACCCACATGAAGAACTCCCCAACTTGGGGGCGCCTGGGTGACTCAGTCGGTTAAGGATCTGACTCTTGATCTCAGCCCAGGTCTTGATGTCAGGGTTGTGAATTTAAGCCCCACAGTGGGCTCCATGCTGGGCATAGAACCTACTTTAAAAAAAAAAAAAAAAAAAAAGAATTCCCCAACACGGACAGAAGAGCTTTACTAGCTGGTGAGGGAGCCAAGTTTGTCTCAGGGTCTGGGAGCCTTGCCCACAGCAGGCGTATCATACAGATATGCCCAAAGGTCACCAAGGCACCGTCCCAGCCATTGCTACCCCCAGACTTCTACAGGAGGTCATCGAGGCCGCATAGTAGGCAGATGAGCCATGTACGTACACCAGCCCCTAAAAGAATAGTGAACCAGTAACATGCCTTTCCTTTTGCCATTGGTTTCCATGGCCTTGTAGGTGAGCTCAGTGGGCTTGGCTGTTATCGGTGACCACATCTTTGGCTCTGACAGAGAGCAGAGGAGCAGGACGCATTTGAGACCAGAGTGGAGCCGGGGCAAGCATCCAGACTGAGTAACGGGTTAGGATTTTGACTTGCCTTCAAAGGCAGAGACACAACAGGCTCAGTGTTCACTGCCCACAGGCTACCCCAGGGGCAGAGCTGCAGGGCAATGGCCTGGGGCAACAAGCCAGGGGCAAAGCCCAGGCCTAGGAAGGCCACCTGGCCAGCAGTCCCAGGCTTAATGCAGAACCCTTTTTTTTTTTTTGTAGGATAGCACCCTTGCAGAAGTGGGGAAGGAGGGAGGGAGCAAACATGTGTGAATGTGTAGGAGACCTGCTGTCAGGCCCCAGTATCCTGAGAATAGCTTCTTGAACTTGGAGGCTCTCAGGGAGGGTCTGAGTCATGGTCATGTGGCACCAGAGAAGCTGTATAGCTCCCAGGCTGTGATTTTGTGCCCCTGGGAGGTGAGGGTCAGCCTGTTTTCCCGTGCCCTTCACAGGTTCAGCTGCCAGCTGCTGGGTTAGCCTCTCAGCGGCCTGCTTGTTCCTCTCTCTACCTGCCAGGCTCTTAGATGAGTCATCAGGACACTGCAGAGGGGCCCCTTAGCCTGGCTGCCTCAGACTCAGCTTCTCCGGGCCCGGGAGCCCGGCATGCTTGTGGAGGGGGATCAGGGCCCTGGCCAGGGGCCCAGCTCACTGTCAAGGCAACAGCATGGCTCCTGGGGGTTACGGGCAGCCCCCAGTCTCTCCAGAAGGCCGTAGCTCAGGATGAGCCATGTCCGACCGAGACAGACCGTGTGAGCCGCGGCACCGCCAGGTCTCAGGCAGCTGGGTACCCTTGCACCAACCCCTGACAGCTTGGCCTCATTTCTCTCCTCACATGGGACTTTCTCTTCATCCTTGGCGCTCAGGATCATCCTGTCCCTGAAGGTCATCTCCTGATGCCTCCATTCAGCTGTGCCCCACTGTGAGGGCACCACCCCCACCATGAGGAGCCTTCTGACCAGCAGGGCCATGAGTTCCCCCCTCGGGTTTGCCTGGAGCCCAGGAGACTCGGGGAGCCGGCGGCACTGCCTGGAGCTAGGGCTTCTAGGTCCTGGGCCTGTTCTAGGCTGGGTGACCTTGGGCAAGTCTCCACCTAATTAGCATCAGTTTCTTTGAGTGAAAATGAGATTAAAGCACTACTGAGGTCCCTTTCCATGCATTTTTAATAATGTTAGGTTCCAAGGGCTTGGGGTTTGTTCTTAAGACCCCTACTCCCCTGGTAAAGATGCTGAGACAGGGCACCTGGGTGATGCAGTTGGTTTCGTGACCAAGTGTTAATTTCAGCCCAGGTCCTGATCTCAGGGTCTTGGGATCAAGTCCCCATGTCTGTTTCCACCCTCAGGGAGGAGTCTGCTTGAGGATTCTCTCTCCCTCTGCCCCTCCACTTCTCTCTCTCTTTCTTACTCTAAAATAAATAAATAAATCTTAAAAAAAAAAAAAAAAAGAAAGAAAGAAAAAGAGGCTGAGACAGGTGCGCACTCGGAAGCCAGAGCACCCCTGAGAGTTCTCAAGGTCATCAGGTAACAATGCAGCTGCCCGTACGCCTCCCCAGCACCCAGCATTCAGGGCCAAGCCCAGGCATCTGTGCTAAATGCTGTAGCTGCTGAGTTCCGAGTCAGCAGACCCTTGAAGGCAGAGATGGAAGGATCAAATTAGTAGGACCAACTAACCAGCCCATCCGAGCCTCACCTACCTGCCACCCACCAGCCCCCGAGTCAGGCAGGTTCAGTGCCTTGAGCCTGTTGCAGTGCCCTGGACTCAGTAGGAAGAGGGCTTCAGCCTAGCACTGCCCAGCCCCGCGCCGTCCCAAGTCACCTCCTAGCCTCACAGGGCAAAGGGCCAGCGGTGGGGAAGTTTGCCTTCACGCCGCCTGCCGTTCTGCCCCGAGAACGGATAGAGCTGTGTTCCAGGCTGAAGGCCCTGCCAGCAGCGGCGACTCCATCTGTTAGCTGCTGCTTTAGACCAGCCTGCCAGCAGAGAGCACTTATTAAAATGTGTCTAAATGTGGTCCCTTCTCAGGCTTGGCAGAAAGCAAGTCCTGACCTGGAGGGACCTGCGCTTCTGGAGTTCACAGGCCCAGCCTTTCAGAAGGTTCCCACACGGGAGTGATCCCCGATTGGCGCACGTCTCTTTCATGAGGCTCTAGTCTGCATGCTGTTTGCACAAGATTGCCTCGACACTGGGCTCACTCTCCCTTGGGGCTTTTGGGGAACGCACAGGCCTGCTGGAGATAGAACCAGAGAGACGTGAAGCCCTGTGCTTTGTCTTCAGAGTCCTAGAGTTATAGGTTGGCATTGGGGGCGCTAATGTAAGTTCCACTCCCAATGTGATACCTAGGAGAAGTTTTCAGCAAACAAGCATGGACATTACAGCAGGAAACATGTCAGTTCCTTCTGGAAGGCCACAGACAGATGCATCCTGGGAAAGGAGCCAAGTGCTGGCCCTGCCATTTGCATGCTGATTTGTAGACTTTGTAAAATGTCACATATATACACATGTAATGTATATATCCACACATAAATCTACACACACACACACACACACACACACACACACACGTATCTACTTCCTGCTAGGCAACAAAAACTTGATTTTCCCCATTTGGAGAAAAGCCACTGTGGCCGGTGTAGACATGTCCTCTAGAAAGGCAAGGTTTATGCAGAGTCGGTGAGGTGACTGGTGGCTTTGGAGTATGGAATTTACCACCATGTTCTGGGGAAGCAAAATTCAGCATAAAAAAACAACAGAGATTCGGCCATTATTTATACTTGATCTTAGCCAAAAGGCCGAGAAGCGATCGGCCATTATTTATAAAAACAAGAAAGAACGAACCCAGATGTTCATGGCATGGCCATCCTGGAGGAAGTGGGCTGGAATCCTCCTTGCTGGGCAGAGTGGAGGGGTCTGCTTATGGCCGTGTGCTAGTAGGATCCAGGGGGGGGGCTCATGCCGCATGGGACAAGAAGGGTTGACTCCTTTGCAGCTTGTGGTGTTTGGAAGATAAATGTATGAGGCAGCAAGAGGCCGAAAGCCTCTTCCCCACTTTTCGTCTCCAACCTAGCCTGTTCTGTGTCCGGTCCCTTAGGGTGAGCGTGAGCCTGGGAGATGGCAGTGATGGAAGTGACCTGCCCGGGCGCCCCTGGTTCGGCAGCCGGGCAGCAGAAGGAGCTCGCCAAAGCCAAGGAGAAGACACAGACAATGGGGAAGAAGCAGGGCCCTGTCAACAAGCTCGAGGCTGTGGAGAAGAGCCCCGTGTTCTGCGGGAAGTGGGACATCTTGAACGACGTGATCACCAAAGGCACCGCCAAGGAAGGTTCCGAGGGAGGACTGGCCGCCATCTCCATCATTGCCCAGGCCGAATGTAAGGGCCGGGGCTGCAGGGGGCAGGCAGGCCTGCAGGGGGGTGCAGTCCTCGTGCCAGGGAAGCAGGGCACAGGGGCTGGAGGTCAGGGTGACTGCTATCGGAGATTTTCACAAGACACAACTAGAGGGGTAAGCCAAGAATGAGTCGAAGTGGGAGCTGTCCCCATGCCGGGGTCTGGAACACAGAAGGGAGGAGTGGGGCGTGGAGGCTTTGTCTATCATTGACGGAGCAGGGCAGGAGAGCCAGGAGGCTTCCCCGGTCCTGGGGCTCTTGGCAAGATTATCAAGCAGGCCATTAGCCTTGTATTATGACCTTGGACAGCCTGGGCATCACTGGAGAGGCCCCAGACAGGCCAGGTCTCCTGGAAAGCCCCTCTGGGGACTCTAGGCCCTTCACCACCTTCCACGTTGAGGTGGCCCCACCCCAGAGAATGAACACCTGCTGGGCCAGTCCCGGGGACAGAGGCCAGTGCCGGGTGGGGCCTGTCTGGTCCTCTCTGCTTCCACTCCCAGGACTTCTGAACGACTGGGCACGGTGGCTTCCACCAGAGCCTGAGAGACTCCTGGGTGCCTGGCTGAGGCCGGAAGTGCTCCTCTCTCCTCTCTGCCCTCCAAGGAGCTTTCTTGGGGTAGAGCCTGAGGAGACAGGTGGCATTTTCCCACATATACACATCCTTCCCCTGTCTTCCACTCCCTTCTGGCAGACTTTTGAGGAAAGAGGAGAAAATACAAATTAAAACAGTGGGGGACATGATGGTCCTAGTGAGCACGTCACATCCATATAGACGTACGCGACAGCTGACATTTATTGAGCCATTACCATGTGCCGGCCGCCACGTTGGACGTGTTCTATAGATCTCACTTAAACAGCACAGATAGTGAAGTGAGGAGGGCACCCCTCTGCCCCGCTGTTACTGGCATGCTGTCCCTCTGCTTCTGTTCAGCGGGAGGGTGGGGCGAGAGGAGCTGGTCTAGGCAGGGGCGGGCCAGCAGGCGGGTGGTCTGAGACCGTCCGTAAGACAGGTCTCTCCTCAATGCCCACTTCCTGTTCTCCCTCTCCTCCTTCCTGCTCATCTAACCTCTTTTCCTTTACTCACAAGGTGAGAACAGCCAAGAGTTCAGCCCCACCTTTTCAGAGCGGATCTTCATCGCTGGGTCCAAGCAGTACAGGTGAGGAGGCCAAGTCAACTGGGACCCAGGGAACTGAAACCGCGTCCTCCCTCCCCCTGCTGCTTGCCCAGGCCGCTCCCCAGTGACCCCTGGCTCCCTTCTCCAGCACCTGTGGTTCAGCTCTTGGAACCTGCCCAGGCTTTCCTGGCTGAACCGCTCTGTCAGCCAAAGGAGCTTTTCAAAAGCTTTTCACGGCATGTGGATGACTGCCTCTGGGTCCCATCAGCTTGACATTTTATTTTTATTCTCCTCAGAGTCCTTGCTGCTCCCCCTTCTTTCCCATCAGTAGGGCGGGTGCTGGGAACGGGAGTCACTTTCTCGCTGGTGCGTGACCAGAAGGCAGGTGCTGAGGGGCTGCTGGAACGTGGGAGAAAGCTGCTGGAGTCTTTTGTCCTGCAAGACACACCCAAGGAGGGATGAGTGTTTGGAAACAGGAGGGCACTGACAGATTCGCAGCTGGGCGGCCCCAAGGGAAGGAAGCTAGAGTGAGGCTTGCTCTGTTCCCGGGCTCCCCATCCCCAAAGGTGATTTTTCTGGCCAACTCCAAGTTGAACCTGGAGACAGTTCCCTCCTCTATCAACAGGCAGACTTTTTTATCACTGGGATTTGGAAAGTGCTAGTGATGATGAGAGGTTGTGGGGAGGGCTGCTGTCCTTGGACCAAGAAATGCTCAGTGTTTGAGCAGATGCCTTACACTGTCCCTGATGCCTTTGGCCCAGGGTAGGGGGTTTCTGAGGGGCCCATTTCTTTCAGCTGCCTGAGGGAAGCCCATAGGCCTTTAGCAGCCCCCTGGGACTGGTGTGACTCTGCCTCCATTGTGGGGGGCAGAAGGTGAGGCCACTAGGGCGCAGCTGAGGCTGGGGTGTGCTGCACAGCTGCTCGGCAGCGGCTTTTTCAGATGCTCTTCTCTGGCCAGCGCCCTAATACCAAGAGCCAGCTTGCATCCATGCTGGTAGCAAGCCTCTAAGTTGTCCAAGGAGGGAAGGCTTTCTGGTACTGGGCATCAGCCCAGACTTGTTTTCTGGGTATGTTTTGTGTTTTTTTTTTAAGATTTTATTTATTTCAGATAAAATGAGAGAGAGGGCACAAGCATGAGAGGGGCATGGGGGTGGAGGGAAGAGCAGACTCCCCACTGAGCAGGGACCCTGGGATCCAAACGTGAGCCACCCAGGCATCCCAGTGATGTCTGTGTTTATGCAGCAACTTACATTCCCAGAAACCAGGTATCTCCAGGAACCAGTTGGCTGGAGGGACCCAGACTCAACTGTCCCTCATCCAGAGGCAACAGAAACAATCTCTTGTCCAAGCTGAGAATGCCCGTTGTGGAATGGGGCCCTCTGAGTCATATACGCCACTCCCCCGGGGACCTTTCCAGGGGCAGCCCACCCTGGGGAGCAGTGAGGGGATCTTGCATCCACTCACCCCCTCCGAAGAGCAGCATGCACCCCATCACGGCAGTGTACCCCATCACAGCATGCACCCCATCACGATGGTGCACCCCATCACGGTAGTAATAACTGTTGTCCACTGGAAGCTTGCTTTGGGATCAGGCGCTGAGGTAGGCTTTTTAAATGAGCGGCTCCCTTTAAACCCCAGCTTCATCTACATGGCAGGAAATCCTACACCCATTTTACAAATGAGAAAACTGAGGTTCCTTGGGCTTTAGGAACCTTCCCACATTCATACAAGCACTCGCTAAGCGGGGATCTGACCTCGGGGTCTCTAGGACTCCAGCCTCAGTTACACGAGCCCCCCCACCTGCTCACACTCCACATGCGTATCTGTTTTGACAGCCAGTCCGAGAGCCTCGATCAGATCCCCAACAATGTGGCCCATGCAACGGAGGGCAAAATGGCCCGCGGGTGTCGGAAGGGGAAGCGCCGCAGCAAAGCCCAGAAGAAACGCAAGAAGAAGAGCTCCAAGTCCCTGGCTCAGGTGGGAGCGGCATTGGCCAAACCCCTCCCCAGAACCCCGGAGCAGGAGAGCTGCCCGGTCCCTGTACAGGTGAGAGCTGCCACCACAGCCCAGACCTCAGGCTCATGGCGCCTCTACGATGGGGCCAGGCCTCGGCCCCGGCCCTGGCCCCATGTCCTAACACCTGCGCTTTCCCCCACAGGAGGATGAATCTCCACTAGGCCTCCCATATGTTAGAAACACTCTCCAGTTCACCAAGCCTCTGAAGGAACCAGGCCTTGGACAGCTGTGTTTTAAGAAACTCGAGGAGGGCCTACGGCCAGCCCTGCCTCGCTCAGAACTCCACAAACTGATCAGCCCCTTGCAATGTTTGAATCATGTGTGGAAACTCCACCACCCCCAGGATCTTGGCCCCCTGCCCCAGCCTGCTCACCCCTTCCCCTACAGCAGACTGCCCCATCCCTTCCCATTCCACCCTCTCCAGCCCTGGAAACCTCACCCCTTAGAGTCCTTCTTCCTAGACAAACTGACCTGTGTAGATAGCCAACAGCCCCTATGTGGCCCTCACCTGGGCAGACTGGCCGCCGTGGACAATCAGAAGCCGGTGCCTGGCCCCCACCTGGATCCCAGCTGCCCATCCCGCTGCCCGCGGGAGAAGTTTTCCGTGGAGGAGTACCTCGTGCATGCTCTGCAGGGCAGCGTGAGCTCCGGCCAGGCCCACAGCCTGGCCAGCCTGGCCAAGACCTGGTCAGCAGGGGGTTCCAAGCCCCGGAAGCCCAGCCCTGGGACTGAGGACAGCGAGGGGGTCTTGCTGACGGAGGTAGGGGAGCCCCCACACGCCTGCCCAGGTACCACCCACTCTGGGGCTGAGAGCAGCGGTTGGCAGTCAGGTGGGACCTGCTTGAGGGAAGCAGCCTCACTGGAAACCTGCCAGATCCACCCTCCACTTCCCACCTTGGCCCTGGGGGCGGGGGGGTGGGTTAGATGTTCCTTAGCTCTTGATCAAAGTCATTCGTGCACGTGATAATACGTCCGATAGTAGGAAAGTGCGTAGCTTTGGTAAGAGGCAGTATCCCCCATGCCGCCCCCAGGTCGCTCATCAGGCTTTTGAGATATTTCTATTTTGAGCTCATTATTGCTATTGCTCTTTTGTGTGTGCTCACACGTGTACATGTGCACGTGTGTGTTTCATGAATGATGATGTTCTGAGAAACAGGAATTGGCAGTATGAACCACAGACGCTCACCACCTCCCTGCTATGAAACACAAGGATTTTGCCTACCTGCACTACCCCCTGACCTGCCTTCTTCACCTCCTCCCCCAGTTCTTTACTGAGGAGCTTTGTAACTCTAAGTCATTTTACTAGACTTAAATTTGGGGGGTTTATTCCATCCATCTTTGACATGACCCCTTGCCCCCATCCCTCTTCGCGGTCCTTCCTTTTCCTTTACCTTGTAGCTCCTGAGCTATATTTTTTCATTGTCAAGGTTGTTGACAGTTCCACAACCACAAAGCCTGGGGAGAAGGATCTTTCATCATAAGGATCAGCTAGACTTGGGCCACCTGCGAAGCTCTCCTTTGGCTTCACCTTATTCCTGTGACCCCCTCTGGTCCTGCACCCCCCCCCCAGAGCCCTGCCTCAGCCCTGGTGGTGTCTTTGGTTATAAGGACCCCACCCCAGCAGCCTGGCAAGGACTGCCACCCAGAAACCTTCCTCACTGTAACCCTTCGTACCTCTGCTGCCCTGGCCGCTGAAACGGGCCTCTCTCTCCTGCTAACCCCAGAAACTCAAGCCGGTGGATTATGAGTACCGAGAGGAGGTCCACTGGGTCACACACCAGCCCTGCCTGGGCAGAGGCTCCTTCGGAGAGGTGCACAGGATGGAGGACAAGCAGACTGGCTTCCAATGTGCTGTCAAAAAGGTACGCCAAAAAGAAAAGGCTATGCCCAGGCTCTGGGGGCTGCAGAGCGAAGGCAGGCAAGTGGCCTGGTGTCTTCCCTCTGCTTTCTTTCAAGGGCAATCCCTGGGCAGCCGTGGGTCTGATTTGTTAACGGAGGCTGGCTGTCGCTGGACCTCCTGGGCTCAGCTGGCACTGGAAGGGAGCAGTGTCAGTCACATGCCTCCGTCTGGGAGCTGCATTGGGTGTGCGTGTATGTCAGAGTCTGCAAGTGTGCACGTGTTCTGGGCCGCTGCTGATGCCAGGGCCTTCAGGGCAAGTCCAAGCCTGGAGGGTGATTGGCTCGTCGTGGAATTCATGTTGAGCTGAAACACCTAAACCACACAGCGGGGTGCTCGCACCTGGGCCGGATGGTAATAACCAGAGCAGTAGCCACTAGCCAATAGGTGCCTCTTGGATGAGGCTGGGCACCAGGCAGGCAGATCTGATTTGGGTTCAGGCTCTGCCTCCCGCTGGCAGGAATAAGAGGTCCAGGGAGGTGGACATTATGAGGAAATGCGACTTACAGCAAGAGACCCAGGCTTGTCTGTCTCGATTTTAGCTGTGAACCCGTCTTTAGGAAGGGGCTGGGGGAGGAGGCTGGTGGTCCTAGGATTCGATGTGAGCAGAGGTCTGAGTCACTTCTCCGGCTCTGTCATTTCCCCAGTGATAGACCTAGAGACCAGAGAGGGTCGTGTGCCTTGCCGCAAGCCACCCAGCCAGGAGCCTCCTTGGCACTGAGCCTCCTTTGGTCAGGTGGGCCTTTCCGGGCCCAGCAGCAGACCAAAGACCTCGCTGTCAGGCCTGCTCTCCTTCAGCCACATTTTCTCCTGCCCCAGCTTTCAGCTGTCCTTGACTGGAAGCCACCTTGTCACCAGCCCAAACTCAGCCTCAGGGCTAGTGCCGAGGGCCTCAGGAGGCAGAAATGAGAAACCTTTCCCTGGGCCACGTTCTTGGCAATAAGCTAGTTCAGTGCTGGATCTTGTTTTCAAGCGGGTTTTGTCAGGGACATTCTGATCCCCAAAAGGAAAGAAGACCGAGTAGCCAGACCAGGCCGGGCCAGCGAGCTCGGGCCCCGTGCAGAGGGGACACTGCCGCGGCTCACACAGACTCTGTGGCTCTTGGCGGTGAAGACACATGTGAGGACGTGAATCACCAGGCTTCCTTGGCTTGTATGTGGGCTGGGATGTTCAAGTCTGAGAGTTTGGGCCTCCGGGTGACAGGCCGAGAGGGGACTATCCATAGGTATTACCCCAAACTTCAGACATACCGTGTCAAACAAGCAGGCTCCGCCCCCACCGCCTGCCCCAGGTCGGAGCATATGCTGAGGGGGGCAGCCCCCTCGGCTGAAGCCCAAGGCTCCGCACCGACCTCTTCGGCCACAGTTCTCCCCGCAGGCCATCGGAGAAGGCTCAGCTGTCGGTACTGAGGGGCGGGTGGCAGGAGAGCGAGAGTGTGAGGTGTCCTGGAGACCCATGTCCAATGCCAGGGAGAGCTTAGTCACCGGGATGCTCAGCTGTTGCCCTGCTGAGGTTCTCCAAGTCCCAGGCAACAAGGTAAACAACCCTGACATAGGAGAAGAGGACAGATACTCCATTTCTCACCTCCCCAAGGCAGGCGGAAAAGCTCCAAGTACAGCGAATGGGCTCCTAAGGCCGAAGCTGCTGCCCAGGCCTGCTCAAGCTGGCCGCTGTCAGAATCTGCCCCACCCCCACCCGAGACCTCAAGTGGGATGGCTTGTTGGTGGGCCACACAGCTGCCAAAAAGGCTGTCGGCAGGTGCGGGGGTGGGGGGCCTGCTGTGGGGCAGGCACTGGTGTCCTTTAGCATTTTCAGCTGGAAGATCTGAAAAACAGTTCCCAGCCAAGAGGATAGGGTTGGGGGAGGGCGCAGGGATCAGAGGTCAGGGGGCCCAGGGGGTCAGAGCGAGTCTGCACACCCTCCTTTGGTGTTCCCTAAGGGGGCCCAGCACGTGGTTCAACAGCACTTCTGTGGTCCTCCTTCTAGCACATCAGTGGCCTTTGGTCAGGTGCGATTGGCCCTGAGTCCAGGGTCTAATGCAGGGGTTTGTTTTTTAAGGTTTTGTTTGATCTTTTAATTGCAAATGAACATAGGCTCCTTACAAAAGAATTCAGAGGATACCCCAAAACACAAAAATCTCCCCAGTTCATTCTCAGAGGAAGCTGCCCTTTGGCCTTTTAGACTTGTTATATATATATATATACACACACACATGTCCTTTATTTTATCTTTGAAATATTTTATTTGAGAGAGAGCAGGGGGAGGGGCAGAAGGAGAGGGAGAAGCAGACTCCCCACTGGGGGGAGCCCGACATGGGGCTCTGCCCCAGGACCCTGTGATCATGACCTCAACTGAAGGCAGACACCTAACCGACTGAACTACCCAGGTGCCATAAACTGTAGTTTCTTTGATTAAAATGAGATTGTACTCTAGAGGTTGTGCCATGTTTTTCATGTAACAGTAGACTGTGGATACAGTTCCTTGTTGGTGCATATGATCTCTCTAGTGCTCTTTAACAGCCAGTGCAGAAGCTCCTGTCCTAATCAGTGGATGGATTTATAGAAGGACCTTTGTTCTGTGGTGTACTTGTACTTGTACTTGTATGTGTACGCACAAATCTTGGATGGGGAGATCCGTATCATGTAGCAAATTTTCAGAGGGTTCCGTGGCCCAAAGAGGGTTAAGAACCATTCATTTAAGAACATCTGGCTCAAGCATGAGTTCTGGGAGCCTCCTTTTGAGTCTGCCACTGATCCTGGTTAGTGTGGCCTTGGCCAAATCCAGCCCGCCAAGCCCACGGTGCCAGGAGCTGGAGACAGAATGGCAGAATCTACACACCTGCCCCAGAGGGGCTCGGGTTGTAACGGGGGATGGACATTTATTGGCCTAAAGGTGGTAGAAGGCACCATCAGCAAGGGGCGTGAGTAGGAACAGCCTGGACACATGTTGAGGAAGCAGAACCAGGACTAAGGGGACAGTACCTCCATGATGAAGAAGAATAAGTGGGAGCCTCTTTTCATTGGACTATTATGAGCCCGGTACTGTGTTACTCTTATTTTATGTTCCTGAGATCTTTAAAAGAATGTACAGAATTGTGTCTGTATATATCCTTTTTTTTTTTTTTTACAGATGAGATAAAATAGAGACAAATACTAAACAAGAGGGGAGAGTCTCAAGAAGGGAAATTCAGTGCCGAGTCAGCATGCAGGCAGTGCAGCCTGGGAGGTGGCTTTGGGGTTTGGCAGCAGGGCGTCAGTGAGGCAGGGTAGCAGCAGGTCTGGAGTCAGGCTTCCCCAGACAGAATCCCACCTCGGATACTGCCAGTGGCCTTGGGCAAGTGGCTTGTCCCGACTTTAGCCTCCTTGCTGCCCCACAGGCTGCTGTAGGATGCAAATACTGATACTTACAAAGCGCTTACAACCAGATCCAGTGTGTGTTAAGCAGGCAGTAAATACTACCTTTGGGGGCATTCATTTGTCTATTTTAGGAAGAGCTTGTGCGCCCCCACGCATGTGTGGGGAGTGGGGCAGAAGGAGAAAGACAGAACCCCAAGCAGACTTCCCGCTGGGCTCCATCCCACAACCCTGATGAGGGCACTGAAGTCCAGGGAGGAGCAGTGGGCCAGCTGCTGGCCTGGGCTAGCTGAAGGCCAGGCACGCTCCTCCCTCACAGCTCCCTCAGGCCTGCCCTTTCCACTTGCTCCCCCGGGGCTGGCATAAACTTCTAATCACCTTGTATTTTAAAGCATCCCGTCTGAACCCTTTGTGTCTTTTTTTTTTTTGTAACTTTTTAAAAAGATATTTATTTTTGGGGGGCGACCGGGTGGCTCAGTTGGTTGAGCAACTGCCTTCGGCTCAGGTCACGTTCCCAGAGACCTGGGATGGAGTCCCACATCGGGCTTCCTGCTCGGCGGGGGGCCTGCTTCTCCCTCTCTCACTCCCCCTGCTTGTGTTCCCCTTCTCGCTGTGTTTCTCTGTCAAGTAAATAAATAAAATCTTTAAAAAAAAAAAGATTTCCATTTTTAAGTAATCTCTGTACCCCCCATGGGGCTAAAACTTAAAACCCTGAGATTAAGAGTCGCACGCTCTACCCACTGAGCCAACCAGGCGCCTCAGGAGAGAATGTTTTTAACATTATTTTAACATTACTGGGACACTCCCAGGGACTTAGGGATTTCTTCATAGTTAAAGCAGAGGTTCCCAAATGTTCTTCACAGCCCTTAGTCTCAGTAATGTTTCATGGCACCCCAGGCCAAAGCAAGTACCTCAGAGTTCTGTTTACTGAGTAATTAGGTCACACAATAGTGCTTAGCATGACAATTTAGTGGTCATTTGAATAGCAATGCACATAAGTGGGGACAATTTTTCTTCTGTTCATAACCATATTTACTAACGGGATGTTCTCAAATTTTGAAATCTGATTGGACACCCTCGCTGTCCTTTCCTGCTCCACACTATTCCCCCTGAAGTACTTACATCACAGTAGCCTCCAGAAACCTAGCTCCGTAAGGACTGGAACGCGAGCGATGCCAAAACCGGGCTGTCGGGAGCTGGTCATTTGTGTGATGGCCCACAGACAGCCATCCGGACTGCTTCCGCTGCTCGCGGTGCAGGAGCCAGAGAGTTAAAGACATTGGCTAATCCAGGTCCTGTCGGGGAATTAGTTCCAGCTCAGCTTCAGAGCTGGAAACACTGACAAAGAGTCAAAGTTTATGCGAGTTGATGAACCAAACCAGATATTCTGTAACCAGAACACATTTTCCACTGATAGGCGAAAGTCCAAAAGCCCAAAAGCCCCACCTCGGCAGAACTCCTGCCAAGTCAGCAGGTCTCGAAGCAAAGCCTTGCCAGGTCCTGGCGGATTTCTTCCAGGCTGGTTTGGTTGCCCCTGTCGCCCCCTGGTGGTGCCTCTTAAGGCTAACACGGGAACTAACACCTCTGTTAGGAATTCCAAGTGTTTAGTAAGATGCTCATATTTGAGCTGGAGGAAGTGGGCGCCTAACATTTCCTGAGCACCCACAGGTTGCTAGGCCTGGTGCTGAATATCATCCCTCAAAATCCTCACTCTCTACGTGGGAGCAGATACCACTGTCACGGAAACAGCTTAGGGAAAATGATCTACCTTTGGAAATGGCCAAGCCACAGTCTCTCATCTAGGATGTTTGTATCCCAGGCCTATTTCTTCCTGCCATGCTATGCTGGTCCCCACACAAAGGAGTGTGTGGTCCCTGCAGGAGGGGCCTTGGCCAAGCCCCGCCTCCTGAGAAGCCTCTCTTAGGCCCAGATCCTGGGGAAACAGCTGCAAACAGAATAAATAAGCATTGCTCCATCTACATGGACATTTTCGTCCTCAGGGGAAAAGACAAATAATTCCGAGTTGAGAAAAGCGCTGAGAAGGGTGCTGACAAGAGCCAGGATCTTGGCTGCATCTGCTCTGGCTGCAGATAAGATGGAAACCCAGCCTCTGGGGAATAGTTGTGGATGTTGATAAACAAAAGGTCCCACGTCCTAGAAATGGCCCAGCCATTTGGGCCGGCGGAGAAAAAGTGACGTGTTTGGCAGATTTGAGCGTGGGCAGCATGCCAGGGGCCTGGATAAGGGTTGTAGTTTTGTGTGCTTCTAAGTGTTTCCACACACATCAGCAACGCAGAACTTTAACCAAGTACTAAAGCTGACCGTGACCCCCAGGGTGCACAGTTTAGTGTTTGAGGATCCAGTGGGCTCACAAGGGCCCTGCTTGCCTCAGAATCAACACAGGGGTCAAGCAGTCTCCCTGCAGGCACGGTGCTGCCGGGATGCCAGGGAAACAGCCTGGGCCCTCACCCTGACTCATAGCTACCTCTGGGCCCTGCCAGGTACGCATCGAAGTGTTTCGGGCAGAGGAGCTGATGGCATGTGCGGGACTGACCTCACCCAGGATCGTCCCTTTGTATGGAGCTGTGAAGGAAGGTCCTTGGATCAACATCTTCATGGAACTGCTAGAAGGTAAGGAACCAGGCGCCACTTTCTTTCCCCCTGACGGTGCAGAGGTGACTTGGAGTTTTCTCGAGTCTTGCCCGGCTTGACCTTGGTCTCCAGCTATTCCATTTTTAACCTCTTGACCCTGTGACATGACCTGCCCTTGGAAAGCCTTTGCCCTGGCCTGTCTCTAGCTCTAGAAATGTCCCCCGTAAAGACTGGCCATTGGTCTCCTAGGTGGCTCACTGGGCCAGCTCATAAAGCAGAAGGGCTGTCTGCCGGAGGACCGGGCCCTCTACTATCTAGGCCAGGCTCTGGAAGGACTGGAATACCTCCACACCCGAAGGATACTGCATGGAGATATCAAAGGTGAGGCTCACGCCCTAACCATCCTGGTCCCCAGTGGGCTCCTTCTTGACCTCATCCTGCCTGATTTCCTCCCCTATCCTTCTGGGCTTGCCTGGCCATCCCCCGTGGCAGGGCCGGAGTCAGGCTGACAAGGCTGTGCTGGTGGGAAGGGCAAGTGTGTTTCCCAAGCCCTCAGCCTGAGGCCATGGTCGCCAGTGGGCAGTGCTGTCCATACAGCTCCTCCGTACTGGTGACCACTGGGGGACAATGGGGACAGCAGAGCTGAGTGGCAGCATCCCAGGAGTAAACTCTGTCCCTATACCCCAGAGACCCGCCTTTGCTGCCTGCCTCTAGCCTGAACCAATAATGCTCTTGCTTTCCTCATGAGTAAGGACACTCATCAGAAACAGCAGCTGTCACATAGGGTCGGCCAGAAACTGCCTCACTGGAGGTCCGGGTTGGGCTGGGGCCAGAAGTGACTCACCTGTTCCTCTTCTTCTCTGGGGTGGCCTGGCAGCTGACAATGTGCTCCTGTCCAGCGATGGGAGCCGTGCAGCCCTCTGTGACTTCGGCCATGCTGTGTGCCTTCAACCCGATGGCCTGGGGAAGTCACTGGTCACAGGTAAGCCCCGCCCCCCACTGCCATCCCCAGCCTTGACTCAGCATTGGCCCCCTGGTCTTCTCCCCTGCTTTCATAAGAGCAGTCAGAGACGTAAGCGCTTTTTGGCCACTATTGTATTTCAACCCCTCTGCAACTCTAGAAAGCTTCTCTTATGCTGAAATGCAGGAATGAGGATCAGGTGCTCACGTTTCTGAGATTCCTTTTATACAGAGAAGGGGACAGAAAGGCTGGCTTCCTTGTCCCAGGTCTTCTCTGTGGAGCCCCCACAACTCCAGCCCTCTTGTGCAGCCTTTTCAGGGTAGCTCTGCCCCCAGCCTTGGCCTCAGCCCTCCTGGGCCTCTGAGCACAGTTTCTGGAAGCACAACGGGAGGGCTGACCGAGGGGCCTAGACTCTGTAGCTGGAGACATGCTTGTTTTTAACTTACAGTTTTCTGATTATTAAAATCATCTACATCCATTGTAAAATCTTTGGCACTTACAGAGTTATGTGCTATAGAAGAAGAGGGGAAAAGGACCCTCCCTGCTCCTCTTGCCCAGAGAGACAATCATGAACATTTTAAGTAATTTCTTCCAGGTCGACTTTTTTTTTTTTTTAACCCTGTACATAGTTAAGGCCAATATAACCCAGTTTTGTGCCCTGCTCTTTTCATTTATAACACTAGGCATAAAATTATTTCCTCTTGACCAAAAGTAAAACAGTCTTTTAGAAGTGATTCTGTTACTAAAGGACTGTGTTGGTAATTCTGAAGATAGAAACTGAAGATAGACAGCTATCCATCACTTTAAAATAACTAGTGGGGTTTTTTTCTTATTACAAGAATAATTTCTATTCTAAAATCTTTTGCGGAAAGTAGAACTAAGAAAAAATAAAAAATACAAATCACCAGAGGGTGGAGGAAGTCTTCACATCTGGTATTGATCCTTCTACTCTTCTATGCATTGAAGTTTTCTTTTTTTTTTTTTAACTCACTAAAATTAATCAAACCATTAATTAGTCTCCTACAACTTAATTTTCAATGTCCAGGCCCCTCCTCATTTTTTAAAAAATATTTTATTTATTTATTTGACAGAGATCACAAGTAGGCAGAGAGGCAGGCAGAGAGAAAGGAGGAAGCAGGCTCCCTGCTGAGCAGAGAGCCCAACGCGGCCTCGATCCCAGGACCCTGAGATCATGACCTGAGCCGAAGGCAGAGGCTTAACCCACTGAGTCACCCAGGAGCCCACCTCCCCATTTTTAAAAAAAGTATTGTAAGGATGGGGTCCAATGGGCCAAGCCCCTGTTTTGGGTGACCCATCCTTTGTGCCAGTCCCCCACGGGGCCCCTGATTTAGCTCATCCCCAGCAAGTTTGATCTGGAAGCTTCCTCTCTATTGGAGGTATTTGAACAGAGACAAATTCCAAGTATTTCAGGAATTAACCAGGACTGGGGGTGGGGGTCACTGCTGAGGCTCTTGCCCATCGAGTTGACAGTGGGCTTTGCGGTCTCACGCCACCTTCTCAGGGGACTACATCCCTGGCACGGAGACCCACATGGCCCCCGAGGTGGTGATGGGCCAGCCCTGTGACGCCAAGGTGGACGTCTGGAGCAGCTGCTGTATGATGCTGCACATGCTCAACGGCTACCACCCGTGGGCCCAGTACTTCCGGGGGCCGCTCTGCCTCAAGGTCAGTGCCAGCGCTTGGGAGAGGGGGATGGAAAGCCAGCCGCGGGCTTGAGGTGGCCCCCATTTGGGCTGCTCTTCGGCGGCAGATAGGAATGGGAAAAGGCCTCATCCTAAACATGGGATCCTGCCTCAAATACTTGCCACCCAAATCTGCGGGCCCCAGGGGAGAGATCCTATGGGAGGGACCTCCTCAAGTTCATGGCAGGTCGGGGCTCTCCTCCACTCATACCCTGGGCCACCTCCACCTGCCTCCCGACAGGCTGAGCCTGGAGGTCAGGGGCGCGCCTTGCCGCCTCACCCTGTCCCAGGCTACTTGGCCCCTTTCTTCCCCTTGGTGAAGTCCCCACCCTCTCCAGTCTTTGTGACTGACCCCAGCACCGCAGGGTAGGGCAAGAGTTGGGGAGAGCCAAAACGGAAAGCTGGGTCCTGGGAGTAAGGGGCGACAGGCCGCACATGTCACCTTCTGACCCACAGATCGCCAGCGAGCCTCCGCCTGTGAGGGAGATCCCGCCCTCCTGCGCCCCGCTCACCGCCCAGGCCCTCCAGGAGGGGCTGAGGAAAGAGCCTGGCCGCCGAGCCTCTGCGGTGGAGCTGGGGGGAAAGGTCAGCCGGGCGCTGCAGCACGGTAGGAGCCCCCACACACACACACTCACTGGCTGCAGGGGTGGGAGAGACGACAGCATGGTGTAGTGGTCAGGGGCCAGGAACTCGACCGCTCAGAGCCTTGGTGGCCTTGGTGTCCCCATCTAAAGCATGGGGACAACACCCACCATGGGCTTGCTAGAAGACCAGTGGTGTGAAGAGAGGTGCTTTGTACTGTGCCTCGATGCCCAGCCAATGGGGGCCAGGGACTGCAACAAAGAGAGGGGGCTCGAGCTCATGAAGAATCCAGGAACGTGAAATAAAGCCAGGTAGGGCTTCCCCACCAGTAAGTGAGAAAAGGCAGAAAATCCATACCCTCAGTGGTGGTGAGAACAAGGGGCGGTGGCCCTGAGCTCTGCTGGAGGGCACCTCGCAGCACCCAGGCAGACACATACACACATGTGACCTGTGGGTCGTTTGGGGGAGGGGTGGGGGGGTGCAGTGGCGCATCCCTTCCGGGAGAGCAGAGGGGCCAAAGGCAAGGGTGGTGCATGGGGTATGTCCCATGGAGCCCCACACTGCCATGAAAGCAAGACTGTTCCCAGAGCAACCTGGAGGGATTTTCAAACCGTAGTGCCGGGTAAATGGACAGAGCGAGAGGCCTAGAACACGATGCCTTTCTTGTAAATTAAATATTGATAAATAAAAATAACATACACTTTGCAGAAACATGATCAAACCCCAAAGGACACATCAGACATAACAGAAGGTCACTGGGAGGTGGGCAGGGGAAAGATAGTGGTTGTGGGAATCACAGGGGAATAAATAAAACAGGAGAGAGACTTTGCATGCCACCCCCAAACACAGATGAACTACCCCACACTCTAGAGCAATGGTGCCCCCGGGAAGCACTGACTGTGGAGGAGCGGGGGGTTAGAGAGAGATGAAGGGGCAGGGGGACGTCAAGGAGGCAGGTTTACATGGGAACTTGAAGTTGCTGGTACCTCAGGGATGTTTTTTAAATCTTCTCTTTACTAGTGTCAGAGCCCTTCCCTGGAGCCATTGCTGGCATTTTGAAATTTGCAGTTGTTACCTAGAAGGAAGATGGAAGAGACAACACTGTCGTATTCCCGTTGTGGAAGGCCGTCCTATGGAAGAGGCCTCCTCCAAGACCACACGGCGCCCTCCCCAATTGTGTCCCTTAGTGGAACCAGAGTCCTCTCTCTCTCTGCTTGCTTCCAGCCCTCTGCTTAGGAAGGGCCACGAGGCCTAGCACAGAGTCGGAGCGGACCTGTTTCCACCTCACCGAGCGTGCTGTGCTCTCTTTTGTAGTGGGAGGTCTGAGGAGCCCCTGGAGGGGAGAGTACAAAGAGCCGAGACAACCGCCGCCACACCCAGCCCAGACACCGCCCGGCCACTCTCCCCGGACCCTGCTCCCCCAGCCCAAGGAGCTCTTGCCTGAGGCTCCAGAGCCCCAGCCAACTGAGGACACAACAGATGGGGCCCCTCAGCTCCAACCTCCACTACCCCCAGAGCCCCCGGAGCGGAACAAGTCTCTGAGCCTCAACTGGGGCAAGGAGGAGTCTGGGACCTGGGAACCATTGCCTCTGTCCTCCCTGGACCCGGGCCCTGCCAAGAACCCCAGCTCGGCGGAGCGGAAGACAACACTCCCTGAGCAGGAGCTACAGCAGCTGGAAATAGGTACGGGCAGCCATGGCTGTGGCCCCTGGGTCCCTGGGCCGGACCTCCCCCAGGGCCAGTGCATCTTTTCCCAGAGGCCCACTCCTGCGGTCCAGGGTGGCCAGACCTGCCGATGGGCAGGGATGCTCCTGGTCTTTGACAGCCGTCTTCTGCCTCTCTCTGCAGAATTATTTCTGAACAGCCTTTCCCAGCCCTTCTCGCTGGAGGAGCAGGAGCAGATTCTCTCGTGCCTCAGCTTCGACAGCCTCTCTCTGTCAGACGACAGTGAGAAGGTAAGCTGGCCGTGGACCCAGAGCCAGAGTTTTGTGTCTCTCTGGTGAGCAGGCTGTGTGCAAGCCGTGTAAAGGGAGGCTGATGGGAGTCACCCCTTCCTTCCGGAAGGGCTCCCCATCAGGGCCAGGGGGTCGTGGCTTCTCAGAATGAGACAATCCATCTTCAGCACACCTGGGAATTGGGGAGTGGTCTGGCTACTGGGGGTAGTGGGAAGAAGATTTGGGCCTGGGTTCCCCCTAGAAATATTCCTCAGCTCAGTCCCTTGCTTAGCCCCAAAAGTACGCAGCAGAGCCACACTCCAGCCCAGGGGCCTGAGTCGCACCTGCTCTCATTTCAGAACCCGTCGAAGGCCTCTCAGAGCTCACGGGACACCCTGAGTTCAGGCGTGCACTCGTGGGGCAGCCAGGCCGAGGCCCGCAGCTCCAGCTGGAACATGGTGCTGGCCCGGGGACGGCCCACCGACACCCCAAGCTATTTCAACGGTACGGCCCAGCACTCGGGCACTCGCCTGCTCCGCTGGGAGTTTAGGTCTCCCTTCCCCTGGGGAAGGGGCGGGAGGAAAGCACCTGGTGCCCAAACTGGAGATACCTGGCCATTAAGTCCATTTAGAGCAAAGGCTCTGATTGCCCAACAGCCTTTCCTGATAGGGCAGTGAAGTCCCATTGCCCCTCATGGGCTGCTGATGGAGAGTTCCAGAAGGCCCCTCCCTTGGGGCACAAAGCAGTCTCTCCTGGCCTGGAGTCAAGAAATAATGTCTTCGGAAGGGAAACAAGAAACAAGATAAGAATCAGTAGCAAGTTTGCAGGGATCCTCCTCTGGGATTTCAAGTCCTAAGAGGAGATATTTTCCAGCGTGGCTCCATAGATGGCGTTGTGATTTGGACAGAAGGAGGGTTTCAGCGGCTCACCGTTCCCCGCCTCTTCCCAGCACCAGTGCGACACGTGGCCTCAGGCCCCCATGGCCTTGGCGACGGCCTCTCTAACTCAGAAGACGTTACAGCCTGAGTCGGCCACAAGCTAATTTAAGAGTCTCTGTTTCCACTTCCATTCTGCTTTGTGTGCAAGTTGGAATACTAGTTCCCCGGAAGAGCCAATCTCAGCTCTTTGTGTCATGCAGGCCAGATTCTGGGGTTGACAGAAAATTACCAGGAAGAGCCAGCAGATGTCTGACATGAGGGCCATTCCAGCCTAAATGTCACATCAGCTTCCTCATGCCCATCCTGTGTCCCTCTGCATGGGCGTCCGTGGAGAGCCACCGGCCACTCCGCTTATGGTCACCCTGCCTGCCTTCTAGGCGTGAAAATCCAAATACAGTCTCTCAACGGCGAGCACCTGCACATCCGGGAGTTTCACCGGGTCAAGGTGGGGGACATCGCAACTGGCATCAGCAGCCAGGTAAGGGGGCAGGTACACACTTAGAGGCAGAGTCCCAGGAGTCAGTGTGCCTGGCCCAACCCTGCGAGAGGAAGGTTTTCAAAGAAGGAGTACCGGCACGGAGGGAATGACTGGCATCAGATATCCCCCAGGGTCCCAGGGCAGGCCAGGCAGTGGCAGTTGAGGGGTCCTCAGGACCTACCCGTGGGCCAGATGAAACTGAGCCTTCTAGGCAGCCTCTGAGCCCCGTGCCATGGTCTCAGGCCTGCTTGTTTGCTCTGCCCCCAGATCCCGGCCGCAGCCTTCAGCTTGGTGACCAAGGATGGGCAGCCCGTGCGCTATGACATGGAGGTGCCGGACTCGGGCATCGACCTGCAGTGCACCCTGGCCCCTGATGGCAGCTTTGCCTGGAGCTGGAGGGTCAAGCATGGCCAGCTGGAGAACAGGCCCTGAGCCAGCCTCCCAAGCACTGACTCCACTGTGCCTCCTCGGTGCTCCGCGCTGCCCCTGGCACACAGGCTCAGCCTGCTCCCGGGGATATGCCACCCCTGGCTCAGCAGGGGGACTGGGGGCGGGCAAAATGCCTCCTAGGATGCCCCGTGTCCCGCCTGACCCCGCCAGGAGAACACCCTGTGCCCATGTGAGGAGGAGGAGGGCGGCAGGAGGCCTCTTCCCGTCCGTGGGGAATGAAAAGGGTCTCCTCTGCCCTGGTCCCTGCGAGCCGGGCTGACCTGTTTGGGTCGCTGGCCCCTTGCTGGCTGTTAGGGAAGCACAGATACCGGCCTGGGTCCGGGAGGGGTGGGCGAGTCCCTTGGCCTCTAAGCAGGTGGGAGGGTGTCGAGTGTCTGAGGACCCACACCCAGGTCTGGAACAGGAGCAGGCCAGCAGCCCATGCTTGGGTGAACGGGGAGTCCTCTGACCCCCTTGCGTGGCCATCGGAACCCCTTTTCAATCTAGGAACTTCCTGACAGAGCAGGGAGGGAGCCACGCCTGATGCTGGGCAGTCTCCCTGGAAGACCATAGCACACCGTCAGGGCATAGCAACACAGGTCCGAGCCGGACTCAGCTTCCGCCAAGGACCACAGGTGTCTAAGGGAAATGGTTCTCAGTCCCCAAGCACGTTTTTCTTCGCTGCTGGCCACCAGTCTCCCCCAGAGCATCAGGCCCCGAGCTATGGCTGCAGACCTGGCACAGCCCACGGCTCACTGGCCCTCGACCCTGTTGGTCCGAGTGAAGGGTGGCGGGGGCAGCCTACAGATGGGCTGTGATCCGTGTGCAAGAAAGCAGTAGGTGCAGGCGCCCCTGTCGCCCCAGGAGTGGCTTTAGACATCACGCACACCAGCTTCCTGAGACACAGCCCGGGCCTCACACCCACACTGGCCCTGCCCTGCCCCTCGCCTTGAGGGGCACTGCCAACCGCACTTTGCACTCTGATGACCTCAAAGCACTTTCATGGCTGCCCTCCAGGAGGGCAGATCAGTGGTTCCACACACGTGTAAGCAAGCGAGGAGATGGGGTGAAGGGATTCGAGTCTTGACCTGTCTCCACGTGCACAACCCCTCAAACCTCTAGATTTTTTTAAGATGAGCCCCCCCACCATACCCCATTGCCCCAATCCAGTCTCTTCTTTGATTGGGGGGGGGAGGCTGAGCAGGACTCATGTAGCATTAATCAACTGTGAATCCTTGTGTGGGGGCCTATTGGAGGTGAGGGGTGGTCCCCTGGGAGTCCTCTGGGTGTCTTCCCACGGTAGCCTCTATCCAGCTATCCACATCGAGCCATTCTGCTCCCCAGGGAGAGACACCCCGCCCCAGGCCCCCAGCACGTGAAGAGCTGCATTCTTTTGGTACTGCAGAGTTCAGATAGTACTCTTTGCAAGCAATAAAGTTTGGGGTGATGACAGATGTGTTAGACCATGGCTGTCCCCACTCTCACCTACCTGCTTACAGAACCTCAAATCCTAACAGCTGCCTCCCTTTGCCCCTTGGTCGCATCTTCTCACATCTGCCATTTATTTTGGGCAGGGACTGTTTCTGACCCTTGAGTGAGGTCACTTTCCCCACCACCCCTCCCTGTGGGCGCTTCCAGTCCCACTTTTGGCCTATCCCGTCAGTCAGACCAGTTAGGCGGGAGGGAAGTCCCTGACCAAGCACTGCCAGGCTGAGGAGGAGAGGTCGCCAAGGCCTGGAATAAAGACCCCCACCACCACCATCTCCTGTCCCTGACGCCTGGCTTCCAAGAACCAGAACTGGGAGCCAGCCGAGACTCCCAGCCCTGCGTGAGCAGACATGACTTTCCAGGAGTCGGTTCCTCTTCCTTCTGAGGACAGCAGCCCATCTGAGGACCGATGCCACTGACACATGGGAAGGGGCCAGACTTGTCGTGTCTGGCTCCACTGCCCTGAAGCCCTGCTCAAGGAGCTGTGTGTGTGTGTGCACCCGCACGCACATAGGCACACATGCAGACTGGGGTACAGGCCTCAGGTTCAGCGGCTTCCTGGAGGGGTCCTGCCCCCAAGAAGGGACAAGTGCAAAGGTCCTGGAATCTTACCGGTGTCGGTTCCCTCTGGGCCTGCAGGGAAGAGCGCAGCAGCCCGTTGTCTTGGGCGAGTGCTCAGAGTGCTCAGGCTGCCGGAAGGGTGGCTCAGTCTCAGGACACCCCACGCTAGGAATCCTGGGCTGTTTTTTTTAATCTCCCCGTCCGTGCTGTCGGGGCAGGGACGTCACAGAGGCGGCAACATCACAGGCCCAGGCGCCCCCCCCCCCGCATCTCCAGCGCCCCCCACAGCCCGCAACCAAAGAGCTCACTGGAGGCGGAGGGGCAGCAGCCACCAGCCCGCTCCCCGCCTCCCCGACAGATCCTCGGTCAGCATGGGGGTGACAGGTGGGAGCGAGCTGGCGCGCGCGCGCCGAGGGACGGCGGGGGCGGGGGGGGGGGAGGAGGGGCGGGGGGAGTGGGGGCGGGGAATCGGCCGGGGCTCCTCCTTCTCCCAAAGCCGCCCGTGCCCTCGCCTCCAGGCTATCGCGTCCAACCTGGGCCCGCTGAGGTTCACACGCTTGGGCCGTGCACACGGAGTCTGCTTTGGAGTAAAGGCGGCAGATTCAGCCCACTCTTGTAGGGGTTCTGGGCACACGGAAGGAATGGTGGTCTTGTGCCCAGAAAACAACTCATTAATTGTCCCAAACGGCTGACAACCCCAAAATCACGTTCAGTTGTTCCTGGTTGATTGGAGCCTTTGCAGAGAGAAGCAGTTGACTTCCCCAAATACTGAGCACCTCCGAAGTCCTTTGCACTCTGCTCTGTAGCAATGAACAAAACTGTTTGCCCCTGAGGTTTCCACTGATATGGGGACTTTCTTCCCAGGACCTTCTCTCCCAGGAGGACGTCAGCCAGCATTAAAAATGTGCCAAGAACCAACAACCAGAGAACAGCTTTTCCCTTTCCCAAATCCACGGGACAAAAAATTGATGCAGACACCTTAAGTCAGTCCTGTGACATCTGTTGCACCCCTTTCAGCTCTTATTCTTGGGCTAGGTCCTGAGTTTGATGAGTTAAAAAACTAAAAGGTGGCTAGAACAGCTAAGTGTGTTACACTGAAGAGGTGGGTTGGCCTGTCGGGGATGAGTAGGATTTTGCCAGAAGAAAGACTTCCTAGGTAACTGAAAGAGCAGGTGCAAAGGCACTGAGGCACAAAGGATGTGCTGTGCTCTAGGGGCATCTGGGGCTTAGAGCAAGGAGGGAGCTGGATACCGGGAGATGGAACAGGAGGCCAGAGGTCAGACAGTACAGGATCTCTGAAGCTGCCCTACAGCCTGGATGTGATCAGAAGCAGGTGGGATGCAGCAGGCTCACTCTGATGTTATTTAGAGGGAAAGTGGTCCAGCCAGAAGCCTAAAGAGATTTCAGACGACACAGTTGTTTGCATTTAGGGGTTCAGAGCCAGTCAAACCTGGGTTTCGGTCATGGCACTGCTCTTAACACATGTGTGACCTGTGCACTTGCCTCATCTGTGAGAGCAGAGTGGTGATCACTTGGGCATAAAGTGGCAAAGAGTCTGGAACATGTGGGAAACTCTCAGCATAGAGCGCCGGCAGGTGATCAGTCCTAGGTGTGTCTTGACTTTGGAGTTGGGAGAGGAAAAGGAGTGGGGGTGGACAAAGGGACCTGCACAAGGTCAACATCAGAGGTAGGGAGGTCAGAAGCTGGGGAAGTGAGAGGGCTTACAAATAACCCAGGTTTTTGATTTGGGTGATAGAATGAAGGATTATTAGGGATGGGGAGATCACCAGAGGAGAGGGGGTGATCAAGACATGAGTGATTAGGAAGGAAGATGGATCAGGCATGCAAACTCTGTTGGCCACACTCAAGTCTAGACACGCAGTGTGTGAACTTGAGGTTAAAAATGGACAAGCCACATGGATTGGCAGGGTGAGAGGGATGAAGAGTTCATTTGCACAGACTTTTGCTGAGAATCCGCCTTGCAGACTCTTGTGTGCAGGGGGTCAGAGATTCAAAGTGGGCAGTCCACACATTCTGCCTAATTAAAGGTTAGCAAGAGTCCTGCGCTCAGGAGGTCTGCAGGGACCAGGTCTGGGCGGTGGCAACTGGAGGAGATGCCACAGGGTGGAGTCCTAAAGGTCTTCAGGAAGAAGTGAGCACTGGACATCATCACAATAGGAAACAAGAGACATTTCGGAAATAGAAGACATCTAAGGCTCTGACAAGGGAGAGATCCTCCCCATTAGGGAGAAATGTGCAATCAGTGACTGGAGTTTGAGTCTAGAGCTCAGGAGAAGTGGGAATAAGAAATAGAGATTGCAGGATCTTCTGTGGTCCCAGCCACAGACTTGGAAATCCCAAGAGGACAGAAACTGTGTGTTTCTGTCTGTGTGTTTCTGTGTCCCCTAGAACAGTGTCTGGCCCTTCGTCAAGGGTTCAATATTTAATTTCATCAAAGAAATATATGCATATGATTAAATAGCCTGAAGAGCTTATTCAGTTATGAAAGGCAGGTTATCTCCTAGTCTCACTCCTCAGAGCAGCCACATTTGTTTCATTAGAACTGTTTTTCTGCCTAATTACCTGCTTGTCTTTCTACAAGCTCATGGACTCTTTCTTGGTTTATCAGTTTTAGACATTATCCCCTTCCTGCTCTAATGGATCCACCCTTCGTCATCCTCCCAACATATTTTTAGATCTGCTGATGTCTTTGTAAGTTTAATATACTTATGTCTTTACTTTTCATTACTTTAAATATTTTGATACCACACATAGTAAGATGAAGTTTTTAGTGCCCCTACTCTTCCCTTCAGCTTTCCTCCCTTCCACCTCCCAATGATGCTGACCTGTATTTTTATTTTTAAAATATCAGTTGCTAGGGGTGCCTGAGTGGCTCAGTTGGTTAAGCGACTGCTTTCGGCTCAGGTCATGATCCTGGAGACCCAGGATCAAGCCTCGCATCAGGATTCCTGCTCAGCGGGAATCCTGCTTCTCCCTCTCTGTCCTTCTGCTTGTGTTCCCTCTCTCACTGTGTTTCTCTCTGTCAAATAAATAAATAAAATCTTTAAAAATAAAAAAATAAAATATCAGTTGCTAACATCACATTGTCCTATAGTCACAAATTTTCTGATTATTATTTATATATTGATTCTGACAGTTGAAAATTAGACTTACATTATTGTGACTCATAACTACGGTTCACTTCAAAACCAGGAAAGGTACCAGTTACCTTTTCTTTCTCATACAGCTTTTTGGTTTTCCTGGAGTTCCTAGTTGCCTTTTCTTTATATTGTTTGGTTTTATCAGAGTCTCAGTTTTCATCAACCTCTACATCTAATCAACTATTCTATCAAGTTTTCTTTGTTTCAGAAATCTACTGTCCAGAACCCTTCATCTTCTTGCCTCTATACAGTTAAAGTCCTGGGACTTAGCTGATTTCCTTAGGTGGACCACTATTTCCTTCCTGGCTCTCTTGTCTTACACCTTGATGTTATTTTAGCACATCCTCAAATAACTTCTTAAAAAAGGAGGAAGTAAATTTCCCAAGTCCTTCCATGTCTGAAATGATAGTTTGGCTGGATATAAACCTATAGGTTAAAAAACATTTTCCTCAGAATTTTGAAGGCACCCATTGTTGCTAACACTGCTGTCAGTATAATTGATCCCCCCCCTCCCTTGTAGGTGACTGGTTTTTCCACTTTAGAAGCATTTAAGAATTCTTTGTTCCCGGTGCAATGAACTTTCACAGCAACTGACTTCTGGGGTCCGTAGTGTAGGGCTTTTGGTGAATCCTCTTAAGCCAATCAATGACATCATCATTCAGCCCATGAAAATGTTTCTCTTTCCTTTTCCATGTTCTCTATTCTTCCTAAATCCCCTTTCTATAACTCAGAACTGGACTGCCTCTTGATCATTTTCTCTCATATTGTCTTGATATTTTGGTTCTACTTCCTGGGAAGATGTTCTGCTATATTTCCAAGTCTTTTTGCCCGAAGTTCTTTCTTTTCCTAATTTTTTTTAAGAGCATCCTATTCTTGCTTTTAGGTGCAATATGTATTGTTGAATATCTACATCTCAGAACCTCAAGATTTTAGAGTATTTTTAAAGCTCATTTCTATTTCCCAAACAACCTCTGATGTTATAGTCATCTTTTCTCTTGGTCTGTCAATTGCATGTGGGCAGTTTCCTCAAATGTGTGGTCATGCTTGGCTGTTCATGTTTAAGAGTGAAATCATTAAAAGCTGATTGGGAACCTGTGACTGCAGGACTGATTCCCTGGCAGATGTCACTTTAGGATGATCAGGCAGGAAACAGACATATCTCTGTCTGGTTCAAGAAGATCAACAAAACTGACAAATCTGTAGCCAAGGACAGAAAGAAAGAAGACAAAAATTACCAATATGAGAAATGAAAAAGGTGGCATCACTACAGAATCTACAGATATGAAAAGGATAATAAAGAATATTATGAACATCTTATGCCAATACATTTGCCAACTTAGATGAAATGGATAAGGAAACTCCAGGCCCAGGTTCACAAGCTTCACCTGTGAATTTTGCCAAACATAAGGAAGAAATTATACCAACTTTATGCAAACTCATTCAGAAAATTGAAGAAAGAATACTTCCCAACTCATTCTATGAGGCCAACATTATTCTAATATGAAAACCTGACAAAGACAGTGTAAGAAAATTATACGCCACTATACTTCATGAACCTCATGTGAAATTTCTTTCAAAAAAGTTAGCAAATCAGGGGAGCCTGGGTGGCTCAGTCATTAAGTGTCTGCCTTCAGCTCAGGTCATGATCCCAGGGTCTTGGGATTGAGCCCCGTTTCAGGCTCCCTGCTCAGCAGGAAGCCTGCTTCTCCCTCTCCCACTCCGCCTACTTGTGTTCCAGCTCTCGCTATCTCTCTCTGTCAAATAAATATTTTTTTAAAAAGTTAGCAAATCAAATTCAACAATGTATAAAATGATAATACATTATGCCCAGATGAGATTTACCTCAGGGATGTAAGATTGATTTTAACATTCAAAAATTAATTTATTTCACCATAAACCGAATATAAGAGAATTATTAACAGAATAATACATGACATTGTTCGTGTTGTAGCATGTTATATATAGCATAATATATTAACAGAACATAAAAGAAAAACAGGGGCACGTGGCTGGCTCAGTTGGAAGAGCATGCGACTCTTACTCTCAGAGCCATGAGTTCGAGCCCCACATTGGGTGTAGAGATTATTAAAAAATTTAAAAAAAAAGAATAAAAGAATATAAAAGAAAAACCATATCATCATCTTAATAAATGCAGAAAAACCTCAGACAAAATCTAATATCTCTTCCTAACTAAAACTAAGTGAACTAAGGTGCACCTGGGTGGCTCAGCTGGTTAAGTGTCCAACCTGATTTCAGCTCAGGTCATGATCTCAGGGTCTTGGGCTCGAGCACTGTGCCAGGCTCCACTCTGAACATGGAGTCTGCCTAGGATTCTCTCCTTCCCTCTGTCCTTCCCCTGCCTTGTACGTATATACGTGCTCACTCTCTAAAAAAAAAAAAAAAAAAAAAAAATCTATAAAAACGAAGTGAACTAGGAATAGAAGGGAACGTTCCTCAATGTGATAAAGGGCTTCTCTAAGGGAAAAAAACAGCTAACATCATACTTAATCGTGAAATACTGAGTGCTTTCTCCCTAAGGTCAGGAACAAAGCAAGGATGTCCACTCTCAATTCTATTCAGCATTATACTGAACATTGTTCTCAGTACAGTGAAGCAGAAAAAGGAAATGAGAGACATCCAGTTTGGAAAGGAAGAAGTAAAACTGTCTTGAGTCACACACATACTTTATTTTAAAATTGTTTAAGTAATCTCTACACCCAGCGAGGAGCTTGAACCCATGACCCCGAGATCAAGAGTCATGTGCTCTACCGACTAATTCAGCCAGGCTCCCTTAGTCACACATGTTATTGTTTGTGTAGAGAACCTTATGGAATCTACAAAACAAAAACAAAAAACTAGAACCGATAGGATTTTAGGATGGTTCCAGGATATACATTTCTATACACTAGCATCTAGAGGTTGGAAATTGAAATTATTTCACATACTATAGAATGTCACCTGAATCCCTAATAGAACATTCTCAAATTGAGCACAGAGGTCCCAAGTTGAGTCAACCTCAGACTTTTGCTCCCAACCCCCAGTGCTGCGATGAGGTTCACACCAAAACACTTTGTCTTCCTATTCACACTCTGCTGCTGTTCATGGAAGGGTTTAGGCAATGGGTGTTGATCAGATGGTCTAGGGAAATGTTGCAAAGCGAGCAAAGGAAGACTCTTGAAGCGAGAGGCCTGGAGAAAAGCAGCACTGGGGGTAGGTGGAGCTGGAAATGAAGAGAGATGTAAAGGAAGCCGATGGAACATGCCAGTCAAGTTGGTGGAAGATTCCAGAGACCACCGAGCTAGCTCTTGGGAGCCTATCCATGGTAGGACATTCCTAGCCTTGCCGTGCAGCTGATCCAAGATGCCCAGGCCCAGGAGGAACATGGATGTGCCAAATCCCGGACAGTAGAGACAGAAACAGTCTCCCTACATCTCTAGAAGGAGGCCATGGCACACTCTGATCCTTTGAATATAATCTTGGGAGTGATTCTTCTTAGCCAGAGCCACGCTCATCATTTCTGGCCACACCCCAGGCTCAGGGGGATCTGACTTTCCCACTGCTATGATCCCTCCACCATCAACCCCCGTCCACTCCCCTGGGGAATGAAGAATGGGACAGCCTGGTGCCCCTACCCCCCGCCCTGATGATGAAAAAGAAGCATCTTCAGTAAAAGATACAAGCCTCCAGGGAGGTGACTGGATCGGGGAAACGTTCCCCAAGATGTTGTTCAGCCTCTTCTGCAGAGGGTGGTGGGAGAACTGCAGCCAGCATCCCCACAAATCAAATGCCTAGAGTGAAAATGCCTGGGTGGGTGACCCCTGTTTGTGAGGGATGAGAAGCCTGGAGGAGAGGAAGGGTTCCAGGTAGGAGAGTCCAGGATTAGGGTGAGTGCCAGACCTGAAGCCTGGCCAGAGAAGAGTGGAGAAAGGGGGCCGAGGAGCAGGAATGGAAGGATTCTCTAGCGGTCCCCACGCAGTTACAGACTGCTGTGTAGGATAGCATGCGAGACAATGGAATGAAGAGTTTTTCTTCAGTCAAGCCTGCGTCGGCAACCATCAGCTGAGGGACGTTGGGCAAATGAACCTCTTCTCATTTTTTGTGTTGAATCAATGATATAAAGCCCAGAAAGTGCCCAACACGATGCCTGGGGTAGGAGCACTCAAGAAACAGCATCCATCCTCATGAATGATGATGGATTGGGGGCAGTGAAAGGCAAGGCAAATTTGAGCATGGAGGGGAGCGGATGTGGAGGGCAGGGCTGGTGACCCTGGAGAGAGGAGGGAGCGAGGGGCAGCATGGGAGAGGTGCTGGTGAATGGACTGAGATGCAGGACAGGAAGGGAGGGAGGGGGTAGCTGGAGCCACACCACCTCCCCAGGCTCCAGAACCCCCCAGGGACATCCCCACCTCCTTCTCCCTGCCAGGTGCCAGTGGATTCCCCTGCTGTGGCAAGGAGTCGGTGGACATTATGGAGACACAGTGAGAGCCAGTCCCCCACCCTCCAGGACCACCAACCCTTACTGCCTATAACCACTGCCAAGCTTTCATACACCCCCCCACCCTGGGATCTCCCTTCTTCTTGCTGTTTTCCCATATCTCCCCAGGGGCGGTGTTGGGGGAAGGGGAGTCCCACCACCCCACGTTCTGCTTCTGCCTCCAGCCCCTGACATTAGTGAAGGACTGAGGGGTGGCGGGTACACTCAGGGACATGGATGGGAACTGAGCCCCTCTGGCCGCCTTGCTCTGAGCACAGAGCATCCCGAGGTGAGAGGGGACCGGATGCCTGAGGAAGGAGAGGGAGTCACAGTGGCTGAGCAGTAAGGGTAAGGGCCCAGCTGGCAGCACACTGCCAACAGGAGCTGAGGGGACCCTCCACACACACCCCTGCCTTTCAGACCTGCCGGGCTGGGGTTGGGCAGCTCAGGAGGAGGGCATTGGCGTGGGCTTCTCCCTCTGCGGGGAGCCAGCTTCTGGACAGTGGTTCTCCAAGCGAGCTGCATTGGCTCACTGGAATGCTTGATTAGAATGAAGAATCCTGGGCCTCACCTCCAGCTAACTGGACCCCTCTTCGAGGTAGGGGGCAACTTGGCAGGCTCTCCAGGCACCTCCCAAACTCACTAAAGATTGAAAATGTTGCTCCAGAATTCTTGGTGGATGCAGGGACAGCCCAGGGGAGTGGGTGAGCTGGGGGCATCTTGCCAGCCTCTGTACAGGGGAGGGAATCTTGAGGGCCCCAGAGACCTCTATTCCTCCTAAAGCTACCCCACCCACCCCTGGAAGCCTGTCATCCTTTCTGTCCCCTTCTGTCACAGCAGTGGCCTAAACCAACAGCAGCTGCTACAAGAGGAGGAGGAGATCCAGGTAACAGTGGGCAGGAGCACCTCTTGAGGGGAGGTGGTAGGTTAAGGGGCAGGATTCCTTAGGCCCGTCTTCAGAAATCCTTGACAGTCCTGGGAGGCTGCACCAGCAAGCCTGTTCTGGCAAGCTCGAGCACATGCACCCTCCAGCACCCTCGCCACCACCGCCCTGCACTGCCTCCCTGCCCCAGGCAGGTCTCTGCCAAGACGCAAGGGGAGGGGAGGAAGGCAGGAGAGGGGGATGGAGAATTGGCCCCAGAAGGACTTCAGGGCCAGGGGCCTCCTCAGCTTGGGTTGAAACTTTTCAGCTGGAGAAAGAATTGCTAGAACTGGAGGTTGCACACAAAGCAGACCTGGACCAAGAGCTGGAGCTGGAGCCAGGGTTGGAGCCGGAGTTGGAGCCGGAGCCAGAGCTGGAGCCGGAGCCAGAGCCGGAGCCAGAGCCGGAGCCAGAGCCGGAGCCAGATCCCAAGGACCCCGAGCAACCGGAGTCTAGGACAGAGTCCCTCCAGCATCACACGCCGCAGGACCCCAGGCAGTGGAGTGTGAGGTCGAATTCTAGCTGCCTGAGTTCCCCAGAGGGCCAGGCTTCCACCAAACATCGCTCTATCCGCGTGCAGACCTCTAAGCATCTCTTCTGGGCAGACAAACTCATCCAGGCCTCAGAACACAGCCTGGCGCAGGTGATCAATGTGCCGTGTGGCAAGAAGGCAGGTAAGACCACTAGCTGTCAGGACCAGCGGTCTGGCCCCGAGGATACCATATGCTTCAAGAAACAAATCCAGAACCCCAGTGCCCAGCCAACTCCGCTGGCCACCAACCCCCAGCAGCCACCAAACCCCCAGCCCTCCTCCCCCAGTCTCTCACCAGGCATTGGCCTGGCGGATCTGGTCCAGTTGGCCTCTTCCTTGGCCGTGGCCTCCTCCAGCAAGACAGACTTGCCCAACTTGGAGCATATGATCAAAGCTCTACCGCAGAAGACCGAGGCACCTTCTGCGGTTCCTGCCCCCGAGCTGGCCATGGATCAGCCAGAGAAGGAAAAGCTCACTAACGACTTCCTAGAAAAACCAGGTGAAGCCGACAAGTCACAGAAAGACTGGAAGCAGGAAGACAAGAACTTCTTTCCCCCTTACCTGGATTTCAGCAAGCCCGGCATCAAGAGGGCCACCATAGAAGGAGAAGTGAAGCTTCTCCAACAACGGGCCAGGTCCCCTCCTCCTACAGGAGCCACGAAAGGGTGAGTTTGGCCCACAGGTTCCCAAGGAGGGGGTGTGCTGGGATGTGTGGGTGGGCCCACTCCTCACACAGCTTGGTGGGGGTAGGGAAAAGGAATGAGCGGCTGGGGAGGGGACAGGGTGGGCTGTGATGTCTCAGCCTCAATGACCTCATAAAGGCTGCTGGAAAGAAGGTTCCGGTAGACTGAGGGGCAGTGCCAAGGCCAGGGCTGGAGGAGGCCTGGGGACCATGGAGGGTGAGCACTTCCAGGCCCTGGCAAGGACCTGGGTTCGGCCCAGGAAGGGCCATTCTAGCCTTAGGAAGCTCGGTCCCCCAGAGGCCGGGTGGCCTTGCCCTCATGGGAAACGCTTCGGCTAGCATCTGCCCCGCTGAGAACTCGATGGCCCTGGGCCCAGGATGCCTCCTTGGAGCACAATGTGAGGGAACAGGGTTCTCCAGCACCCCTTGCTTCCTCGTGACAAGTGGACACAACAGAAGGCCAGCTAGCCACCTGCATGCAGCAGGAAGAGGCCCTCTTACCCCCCAGGGCCCTCCTCGCAGAGGCATCTGGGCTCACCCCTCTCCCCTGACCCTGCCACTGGGGCCCAAGTGACACTCTCTCTTTTGCGTTGCAGCTCGGTGCCGGGAACCAGGAAAGGGAGTCCATTATTGCTGAAAATCCATTTTAAGGTGTCGTCCCCCACCTCCCCAGTGAAATGACTAGACAAAGCCAGTAAAGCCTCCAGTGCTGGCCCCCGGCTCAGACTTTTTGTGCAAACGCTCCCGGACTAGTGAGCTCACCTGGCAGCAGCGTCCTGGTCTCGGTTTTTTAGGGATGCCGCCCCCATGTTTTTTTCTTTCAAGACTTTATTTAAATTCTAGTTAGTTAACACATCGTGTAGTATTCGCCTCCACCCACCCCCATTTTCTAGCTTTCCCACTGCCCAGCCTGGCTCTGCCAGCCCCATGTGGCCCCTCCTTACTCCCCAGGGGGCCTCCCACTTGGCTCCCATCTTCCAGAACTCTCAGCTCGTGGCAGAGACTCATGAACCATCTCTGAGGCCTTCAGGCATCTTAGGTCCCGAAGTAGGGCTTCCTCTTGGCCTGAAGCCAGGGACATGTTGGGATCATCTTCGGAGAGAGCCTTCTGGGGGTGGGCTGGCCAGGAGGAAAGGAGGAGGAAGAGGAGGTGGCAAATCCAAAAGGAATTCTTCCCACTTCTGTCCACAGCAAGGGCCTGGTATGGGGAAGGGACAGTGTCCAGGGGCTTAAAGGAGGAGAAGAAGGAAGCCAAAGGACTACCCTCCTCCAGGGGCCACACGGCCTTAAGCTTGAAGTTTCTCAAGATGTAGGGGCGAGCCTGTATGTAATGGTTTACTTCCCCGTGCAACCCAGACACACACGCACCCACACCCACCCCCCGCTGACTTGTGCACCACACGGGCACGCGCACACACACATCCACTCACAGTTCCACACTGGCCGTATGCACAAGCACACATCAACACACTTACCTGTGAGCCAGACACGTGTATAAACATGCACACAAATGCACAAGCCTCCCCATGCTGGAGGAGGACAGGCAATGTGGGAAAACTCTGGAAGAGAAAAGCTCAAAGCAAAGGAGGGAAGGGAATTCAAAATGTGGGGAAGGATGTGGCTGTGAAAAGAGAAAGTCGGGGAGAAAGGGAAGGGAGAGGTAGGGCCATCACTTGGGCCCCCGGTCAGCATCCAGACCCACCAGCACTAAGGCTCCCCAAATCCAACATTGCCCATCCTTAAGAGCCTGCTCGCCTTGAGAGGGAGCTGAGGAGGGAAGTGCCCAGGGCCTAGGAGGGTAGAATTAGGAAGGGATGAACAGCTGGCAATGGGCCAGGGCGGGCGGGGGATGCGGGTGCGGGGAAGAGACTGGAAAGAGGAAGGAGGAGGAGACGCGGAGGTGAGTATCTGAGGAGGGCCTGGGCTGTTGGGAAGCATCTTCTTGGAGTATTTTGTGAACCGTGGTTTGTAAATTTGCATGATTTGGAAAAGGAGACCCTTCCCTCCCACGGGACCTGGGGTAAGGCAGGGAAGGGCCCCAGCCCCACCTTGGGCTGCACCCCTCCTTCCCATGCCCTGACTTCAGGACTCTAAGGCCTGCTTCTCCCTGGGCCTCAGCCAGCCTGTGTTAGCTTCTGGAGTGAAGTTGCAAATCCAAATGCCTTAAGGGGAGCAGAAACTCACAAGAGTAAAGCAGCAGGTACCCACACACCCACCCCCCAAAGAGAAGCAGGCCTGAGGCGAGGGACAGAGTGCCAAATCTACTACAGTCCACCCCAAAGCCAGCCTAGGGGCTGCAGGCCTGGGGCGCTGGACCAGCTTCAGAGCCTGCAACTCTGCCTTTCAGGCAACCGAAGGCAGAAGACCAAGAAATCCCCGTCATTGGCACAGGGAACACAGGGAACATACAGGTAACCGGCAGCTGGCGAAGGATCTGCTGAGACAAACTACTGTCCGCAGAATCCCCTGGATAGGGGACCGTGGGTGCAGGCTGGTGCGGGGTCCTGGGAGAAGGTAGAGCTGAGCCTGAGCGCCCACAAACCTGGTCCCAGGGCCCCTCCCCCCCAGCACCCCCACCCTCATCCAGTGTGAGCAGTCAGGTGGGCGGGGCCCCTCAGCCCTGTCTTCTCCCCGCATCCAAGGCCTCCACAGCAGCCTGGAAGACTGCCCACGCGGGACCCAGGAGGGGAGCAGCGCCGCAGGGTACAGAAGGGCAGGCCTCAGCAGCCCGCTGCCCCGCTGAGCCCGAGGGAGCCAGCATCCCTCAAGGCCAAGGCCACAGGGGCCGAGCAGTGCTCCCGGAGGCCCAGGGAATTCAAGCACCTTGCAGCTACCCGCTCAGGGCAGTCAGGCTCCGGGTCCCAGAGGTAAAGGCAGGGATGGGAGACCAGGCCCAAGATGTGGGGGTTGGGGTAGGGCCTGCCTGGCCCTAGCATCTCTCTGCAGGAGGCGCAAAGTACTTTCCACCCTCTTCCCCCGAAGCAGCTCTGCAGACGAGTACCTGCTGCCCCTGACAGCCCGCTCACTGGCAGGTGAGGCCCTGGGAGACGGGGAGAAGGAAGGGATGCTCCCGGCAGAACCACAGCGGGTCAGCTCCCCAGAGACCGGGGTCATTGTGAGAAGCTGGTGATCGTACCATTACTGTCCCTCAATGCCTGTCTAATTGGCTAATCTTTACAATTCTAGGGCTCACTGGTGTGTGTGTGAGAGAGAGAGAGAGAGAGAGGAAGAGAGAGAGAGAGGTGTTGAAAGAGGAAGGGAGGAAGGAAATTGGGAGAGCAGATGGGGGAAAATAATCTGAGTTCCCACTACATTTGGGGGCCCCAAAGCCATGGTACCACTGGCGGGGGCCCCTCAAAGCAGTCATTTCACTCACCATCTTCCTGCCAGGTGCCAGCCGGGCCGCCCGGCCTTGGAGCACCGGAGCTCCAGGGCCGGAGTCCAAAGCCCAGCACTGCCCAGGCTCCTGGTGGTGTGGCCTTGGACATAAGTGTTGAATGTCCAAACACGAGTTTTGGACCTGAGACTTGAATGCCGACTTGACAAGGGCCAACACATAGTAGCTGCTACTGTTCTTTAAATGTTCTAATGCCAGCGATGGGAGTGACCCAAGTCTTTAGTGCCATTCAGAGCTAGAGTAGGTGGACCTCCCGGCCCATCCCATGTGTGGTTCCGGTTGCTGCCTCCACCTTTCCTGCCCGCAGCGTTCCAGGAGATCTTCAAACTGTTCAGCTCCGGCCCGACGGGCTCCGTGGACATGTGCAGCATGAAGGCTACCCTGCGCAGTGTGGGCATCCAGCTGAGCCCGCAGGAGATGTGTGAGGCTCTGCAGCAGGCAGACTTGGATGGTGGGTGCCCCCACCCCTGGCCTTTGGTCCTCCCTCACTTCCAGCCCTGGACAAGGTCTCCTTTGCCCACAGAATCCCCAGCCTGGTCCTACTTTAAAGTTCCCTCTTCCAGGAAGCCTGCTACCATCGGCACGCCAATCCCATGACCCCTAAACATTTCTGTTGTGTTAACCCTCATCGTGATTTGGGGGGTCCCCCAGGGCAAGGGCTATTTCTCCCCCTTTCCACTGGGGTTGACATTTGGCTCGAGGGGGGATGGGATTCTCTAATGTCTGGAAGGAGCTGCAAACACACCCCTAAATCATGTGCAGGGTGGCCTTCTGCAGGGGAGGCACCCACAGCTCCCCTTCCCCTCTCTCTTCCCAGGTGATGGAACTGTAAGCTTCAAAGACTTCCTGGGTGTCCTTACTGACAGCTACCGCCTGGCTCAGTGCTTAGGTGAGGGACTAGGCTGGTACTGTGGGAACAGCCTGGGCTGGGGGAGGCTCCTCCTCACACTCCCCCTGCATCTCTGCCCCCAGGCCGGGTGAGGAACAGCCGGCTGTGTGACCCCCAGGGCCTGCAAACCCTGTTCTTAGAGATGCTGTTCAAGCTGATGAGCCAGGGCTTCTTGCCTCACAAGGTGGTGCAGGAAGTGATGAGGTAGGCCTGTGTCCCCAGCTTCAGGGCCCAGCATGGGGGAGCTGATGATGCCGCCCGGTGCAAGGGTCCCCTGAGGGAGATGGGAGCCCTGAATTCTGGGTCAGTCTCCTGTGGCTTCCTGTCCTGCTGGGGTTTCCCCACCTGTGAGATGGAGGAGATTGGGGAAGGCAGTGTCTGACGAGGCTGCCCTCCTACCCCGCCCCTTGTCCCCTCAAGCTACTACACCAAGAAGCAGCGGGCTCTGAGGTTGAACCCGGGCTGGAAGGGCCGGTCCCGTGGCCACAGGGGCACTGAGCGCAGTCCCGTCGGCCTCACCTTCTTCTGCCAGGCCGCGCGCCTCAGCGGCCTCTCCGGCGCCGAGTTGGAGCGCTCGCTGCACAGACTGCACAAAGCGGGTGTGCCCCGGGCCGGGCGGGGAGCCGCCGGAAGGGGAACCCTCCCTCGGGGACCTGTGGTCAGGACTAGCCTCTCCTTTTCCTCCCACCGGCTTCCCCGGGCCAGGAGCGCGCAGCCCCTACTCTCAGATACCTAACTTGGCCGGGCGGACACCCCCACAAGATGGGATGCGGCACCGAGCCACGGGCCCCAATGTCCGACATCCCAAATCCTGCCACTCCAGCCGCCACAAGCTCGCTCAGAGGTCTCTCAGCCCGGGTGAGAGCAGAGGGAGGGGGCGGGGCCGGGGCTTCGGGGGCGGAGCAGACGGGGGAGAGGCAGGTGAGAGTGGGAGCCGGACTCCAGGCATCTGGGAAGGGGCCAGCGAAGTAATCTGGGATCACGCAGGGGCTTGACCAAGGCTGGGACGGAGCCTCAGAAAGAGAGGCAGGATACCCAGATAGGAGGCAGAGATGGGGCCGGGGCGAGTGGAAAGGAGGACTGAGGTGGGGCTGATCCCGAGTTTCCAAAAGGGAGCTGCTGGACTGATCCGCCGCACAACCCCTCTGCCCTCCCACAGAGTTCGTGGGCCAGCCACTAGACTATCTGCGCCCCTCGAAGCTGACTCCCTCCCCCACAACTCTAGTACAGAAGCAGCCCTTCTCCCCTTCGCCAGCCTGTGTGCAGAAACCTACTATGAAAAAGTAAAGCGTTTGCAGAGCAAGACAGGCTGCTTGTCGTGGGACAGGCACAAAGCGGACGCAAATCTTTTGCAAACGTCTTTATTAATCTTGTATAAAAATAAGGTCCGTGAAGAGGTCCCCGAGCTTGGGGGGGGCACTGCGAGGTTGCAGTTTATAAGTTACAGGCCAGGCTCGGGCAGAGGCTAAGTATGGCTATAGGGGGAGAGGGGTGCTGCAAGCAGCATCTGGGGGGCGGCGATGCTGTCCCCCCTACTCCCCTGCACCCGACCACTTGAGGTGGGACCATCAAGGAGAACGGTGGCAGCAGCAGAGGGGGCTGCCCGGCCCAGCCGAGCTAAGGACCACCTTTCTTGAGCCCCAGCTTGCCACGCCCCATTCCCCACGAGTCCACAGAAATAGCGGTTACAGCGAAAGGTCCGAGGTGACCTGCAGGGGGGGTCCCGGAGGGCGCCGGCGAGCACTTCTGCGGCCTGTGTCTGTGCGGATGTAGGGCTGGTTCCGCAGATCTGGCAGCCAAGAAGAGAGACACTCATCCTTCCGAAGTCTGCCCCCAGGTTAGGACCATAAGTCCAAAGCACAGGCCTCACCCTTGTAGGGACCCCAGTTGTGTGCATGTGGGAAGGGACCTGTTCATGTTTACCAGACCCTGCTCAAGCCCACCCCAGCCACGTGTGGCCCAAGGGAGGGCAGCATGACCCAGTTCCCCAAAGGCCCCCAGCACTGTGGGCAGCTTCAGGATCAGAGGCCAGGCTACCCAGGTACCTGGGGGCTAGAGAGGGATCTCTTCTCCCAGGCTGGCCTCACAGAGGAGCCTGGACGTCCGCTTGCCAGTGCGGGCAGTGAAGGGCACCGTCTTGAGCACTGGGGGTTAGGAAGGAGGAGGGGGAAGAAAAAGGAAAAAAGATAGGAGAAGTAGCAAGAAGCAGTGAGGCAGTCAGACCCCTAGGGTGGGAGGAGCCGGGGGAGAACAGCATTAGAAGGACAGACAGAGGATAGGACAAGCCCAGCCAAAGCCTCACCTGTGATGATATCTTCAATGGCCCCATCACGGTCACTCTCGTAGATAAGCGGCTCCTTCTGCTGCTTCCGCTTCAGCTCAGAGATGAGGTCCATCTGCTGCCGCCGGGCCTTGGGTAGTGATGGGGGCCAGAGGGTCGGTCATAGAAGGTGTGTGGCTCCAGGTCCAGGATCCCCTTCCCCCAGGCCACCAAACCCTAGGACATCTGTCTGCCTGGTCCTCTACAGGCTGGAGCAGAAGGAAGCCATTCCCATCCCAGGCTGCTGAGGCACCGTCCTCACCTTGGGCAAGGTCTGTTCCCAGAAATGAGGATACAGAAGGGGGCCAGGTCTTTGGATGAGGATCCCTGCAAAGCGCCAAGCTCGGGCGCAGCTGCCTACCTTGGGTGCTGGTGCTTCCTCTTTGCTGGGGGTGTCGGTGCTGGCGTCCTGGGCTACTGCTTCCTTCTTCCACTGTTCCACCTCCTGTTCCGCTTTCTGAGGGACCGAGGTAGGTCTCCATGAGGGGAGTTTCATCCCGACCCCAGAGAGAAGAATCCCCCACCCTTCGCACTGCCCAGGTGAAGAGGCCGAAAGGCCTCTTAGGGACATGTACCTTGTAGGCCTTGATGAAGCGGCTAAAGAGGGAGAAGAACATGGAGGGGGATGTGGTCTTGGGGTTCTCTCCGAAGTACTCCACCACGGACTCGTAGGCCTCCTGTGGGCACAGCCTGTCAGCCCCACCAGCACCGATCCCCCAGGAGCTCCGTGCGCCTTTAAGACACTGGCCACCTGGGTGCCTGGGTGGCTCAGAGGGTTAAGCCTCTGCCTTCAGCTTAGGTCATGATCTCAGGGTCCTGGGATCGAGTCCCACATCAGGCTCTCTGCTCGGTAGGGGAGCCTGCTTCCCCCTCTTTCTCTGCCTGCCTCTCTTCCTATTTGTGATTTCTCTCTCTGCCAAATAAATTCTTTAAAAAAAAAAAAAAAAAAGACATTGGCCGCCTCATCTCTCCTTTCTTGAGGCAGGTGGGCTCCCTGCTGCCTCCACCACTGTGTCCCTGGCCCAGGCCTTCATCCCCCGCACCCCCAGCCCCATCGCCTGCCCACCTCCAGGGCCTGCCCAGCCCTGGCCCACCTGAGCAGTCTTGCTGTCGGCCAGCAGCTTATCCATGGTGGGCGAGTTGGCCCTCAGGAACTCCTTGAGCACCGAGCAGTCATCCTGCCGCACAAACTCACGCTGGGTCAACTCCAGGCCTCGCTGCAGGGAGCGCACATCGCCCAGGACGCTGTCCAAGGACACTGAGTGGGGGGTGGGGTAGCACTGAGGCAGGGATCAGCAAGGTGGCACTCCCGTCCAATGACACCCTGTGGGCCCCTCATTTTTCTCAACCCCTATCAGTCCCCAGTGCTGAGCCCCACCGCCCACCCCAGGAAGGGGGACCTGCACCCATACCTGAGCCAGCCTTGTCCAAGAAGTGCAGGTCGCTGTGGAAGCCCGTGAGCTGGGGGTACTTCTCGGCAATGACCTTCACCAGGTAATGCAGCAGCGTCTGCTTGCGGTCAGTCGACTTCATCTCAAGCAGCTGCATGCAGGCATGTTGTCAGCCACAGGCCACTGGCTGTTCCCCACCCCCCAGGCCAGGGAGCCGCCCCTGGTGCCCCTCACCACATCCAGACTCTGGAGCCGGAAGCCATAGGCTGCTCCACGCTTGCTGCTGTTCATGTAGTTGCCAAAAGCCAGGACAATCTGGAGAGGCGGGGCAGGACGGGTGGTGGGGAATGTTCAGCAGGGTGCTGGGGCTGAAGACACCCTTAAACATAAACTGCACAAGAAGACGTGGCAAAAAGCTAGCCCCATACACTCAGGCCTCATTGCACTCGTGCGTGGACCCCTCGGGTTCATGACCCACATACAGGCACGTGTACCCGGCATAGCCAATCTTTTCTAAGATGTGATTTTTAAGTAATCTCTACACCCAATGTAGGGCTCAAACCCAAAACCCGACATCAAAGAATCACATGCTTGGGGTGCGTGGCTAGCTCAGTTGGAGGATTAGGTCACTCTTGATCTTGGGGTCATGAGTTCGAGCCCCAAATTCGGTGTAGAGTTCTTAAATAAATAATTATAAAAAAACTTTAAAAAGTCGCATGATCCTCAACTGAGATCGAGCCCCTTAGCATACCCAAATTTGTCCTCCGCTCTTCCCTCCCAGAACTGCACTGTTCACATTCCCTCGGCCATGGTGTCATGGTCTAACAGCCATTTCTGCTGGCTCGCAGAGACTAGACTCCACTGAGCAGGTGTGGGCGCTCTACTAATCACACGGCGATCCCCAGAGGGGCTCAGCCCTCAGGAGGAGTCTAAGGAGTGCTGCTGTAGATGTGACCGCCACCCCTGCCTTAGCTCAGTCTTTCTTTGTAATAGCTGGGAACATGACTGCTGCATCCTAGGAGTGCAGGGCAAGGCCGGGGTCTCCCTCTCACAGCCCCCGGGAGAGGCAAGGAGTCATGGGTGGGTCCCACGTCCCAGGCCCTCACCCTGGGCTCTCACCTCCAGGATCTGGCGGAGTTTGTCAGAGGACTTGATGGACATTGAGGCTGCGATTATGGCATTCAGTTGCTGGGGGTGCAATCGGAGAGGCGAGATAAGTTGGGGCAGGGTGGGGGGCAAGCCCATAGGAAGCTCAAGTGCTCCTAAATGCCCTCTCGGGGAGCCGAGCCTGCTAGCTGCCTCCTGGCATCCCCAGCCCAGAACCTGGCATGCCCCGCCCACACTGCCCTGTCTGCCCCGCCCACACCGGCATGAGCAGCTGGACGGTGTCCGGAAAGTTGCCCAGGAAGGTGAGCGTGGCCATGCGCTCCGGCAGGCGCGGGATGCGGCTGAAGCGCAGCATGAAGCGGTCCTCCTCGGACAGCTCCTCCATGGGTCGCTGCTCCTGTTCGAAGCGGGCAATTAGGCTACGCTCGTACTCGGTGGGCAGGAAGCGGGTCAGCAGCTCCAGGAAGTCCAGACCAAGGGCCTGTAGGTCGTACCTGGTGGAAGGTGGGGTACTTATCACTCTATACCCACCAGTTCTTGAGGACAGGACTACCCCCCCCACACTTCCTCAGTTGAATAAACGAACTTCAGTATTTGCTTTCTGCCAATAGCTTCGGGGACCAAGAGGTAAGAGTCAGGTTAGCTGGGAGCTGGGAAGCTGGAGGTCCCTATCATAGAGCAGGGGCAGATGCCTGAGCCTGAGTGCCCACAGCTGGGCAGGGAGGCAGGGAGGAAATGGAATGTCTCAATCTGGGCATGGACTCACATTATGCCCTCAGTTTTCTCGGCCTGAAAATGGGCACAAGGTTCCCAACCCTACTGCCTGACCAGGGTTAGCATGAAGCTTGATGGGTTCTGCCCCATGGCTGGGACTCTTCTAGCAGAAACCCAATGGCCCTGGCCTAGTAGAGGGGCTGGGCTACCCTCAAGCGCAAGGAAGAGGTACTCACGTTTCGATGGCCTGGCAGATGCGGTCAGCCCCCAGGTTGCCCTTGCGCAAGGTGATCGCGAGGTTCTTGGCCCGGTTGGCCTCGATGAGGGTGGCTTTGCTGGGGGCCTTCTGAGATGCCTTACCCTTGAGAGCACTGAGGTCCAGGCTGGGACCTTGGGACTTAGTCTTGAACTGCTCCTCAAAGTCACTCATGTCTAGCTCCTGAGGGCACAAGGAGACAAGGTGGGGCTGGGCCAGCTGGGCTGTGTTAACATTCCTGGCTGAACAAGCTATCCAGGCCCGACCACCAGCAGAGAAACAAACCAGCAGCACGGCTCAACCAGAGGCCCTGATGGGAGGAGACGGGGAGTACGAACAGCACTGAAGAGGGAGAGCAGCACCCAACCCTGGGGACCCAGACTCCAAACCCTCATAGCTGAAGGAAGAGCTGAACTGGCCAAGGCTAAAAAGGGGCAAGGGAAGGGCATTCCAGGTAGAAAGAACACCATGAGCAATGGCCTGGAGACAAGAGAACACATCCCTTTCAGAAAACTAAAAGTAGAATTAGAAGGGCTAGAGTGTGTGGGGTGTGTGGGGTGGCTCTGTTGGCTAAGCGTCTGACTCTTGCCCCACTTTGGGCTCCTCACTGGGCTTGGAACCTGCTTGGGACTCTTTCTCTCCCTCTGCCCCACCCTGCACTCCAGCCTGCTCTCTCAAAAAAAAAAAAAAAAGAAAAAGAAAAAGAAATTGAAACCCTGATTGCCTATGGGGGTGGCGGGAAAGAAGCTCAGGTCATGACTCCAGGGTCCTGGGATCAGCCCCATATTGGGCTCCCTGCTTGGTGGGAAGCCTGCTTCTCTCTCTCTCCCACTCCCCCTGCTTGTGTTCCCTCTCTCGCTGTCTTTCTCTGTCAAATATATCTTCTTTAAAAAATAAAACAGAGGGTGCCTGGGTGGCTCAGTGGGTTAAAGCCTCTGCCTTCAGCTCAGGTCATGATCTCAGGGTCCTGGGATCCAGGCCTGCATCTGGCTCTCTGCTCGGCAGGGAGCCTGCTTCCTCCTCTCTCTCTGCCTGCCTCTTTGCCTATTTGTGATCTCTTTCAGTCAAATAAATAAATAAAATCTTAAAAAATAATAATAATAATAATAAATAAAACAGAGCGCCTGAGTGTCTCAGTCATTAAGCATCTGCCTTTAGCTCAGGTCATGATCCCAGCCCCGAGTTGGGCTCCCTGCTCAACGGGAAGCCTGCTTCTCCCTCTTTCACTCTGCCTGCTTGTGTTCCCTCTCTCACTGTGTCTCTCTCTGTCAAATAAATAAATAAAATCTTAAAAAAAAAAAAAAAGGCAGAGAGAGGCCAGAGTGTAGGCAGATGTGCCCTCCACAGCGAGGGAGGGGAAAACCTCCAGGACACTGCCCACCAGATACACCAAGCCGGTTTAGCTTAATACCCATCCCTGGGCCTCCATGCCCTCCTCTGTACAGTGGGGTAGAGGAGATGACCTAGCATTGTCCAGGCTGAGTCCCCTTCTCCCCTGGTGCCCACACTGGAAGCAAACAGGGTCACACTCACCTGCAGCACCTTCTCATCATTGAGCTCAGTGAAGACAGTGCCTGTGATCTGGCTGGGTTTTAGGGCAACCCAGTTTAAGAGTGGCATTCTGAATTTGGTCTGTATGGGCTTCTTCGTCTTCACTCCTGGGACAGGGAGAGAGTGGGGAGCACTGGGGAGGTGAGGGTGGGGTGGCTGGTGGGACCCAGGGACCAGAGAGACCTGACAGAAGGACCTGACAGGCAGAAGGCAACAGGAGGGGCCCATACACG
>PITA01002205.1:156177-168576 GCA_004023965.1 Spilogale gracilis
GGTGGGAGAGTTGAGCCTAGAGAGAACCAAAAACCCAAGATAGGGGTGTCGGAAGGGGGGAGGCGGTATCAAGTTCTGGGCCCAGGTGGTCTGGCCTCCACCTCCCCTCCCTACACATGCGCACTAGGTCCAGATGGACCATCCGGCATCCACCTGGGCCACGCCCACAACCCCAAACTTAGCTCTCCCTACTCTCCCCTTCCAGACCCTGGATCCCCCACACCCACCCACTCCTGCGCACCTGGGCTGGGCGAGCTGGTGGGCGCTCCCGGAGGAGTCGGGGCATCACTGCCGCTGGGAGTTGCCACAGCGACCGGAAGGATCTCGATGGAGACAGCATCCCCCGGCCCCCGCATGATACGGATTAACCCCTTCTCCTCCAGCTCCTCCACCTTCAGCTCTAGGGCCGAGGGCCGCGCCGGGACGGAGGTAGGCACTTTCTCAGGCTCAGGGGGACGCCTGGAGGCGCCCATGGGGGTCGACTCGCTGAAGCGCTCCTGTGAGCCCCGCGGGGAGAGGTCAGTGCCTCCGAGCAGGCATGGCACAGAGCCCCCACCCTCTTGCCCGGCAGAGGAAGTTCCAAGCCTAGAAGCCCCAACCCTTGGGAGCCCGGCCCACCCCTGGCCCGGCCCCCTGCGCCGCCAGCCTCACCCGCAGGGTCTCCAACTCCTTTCGAGCCTGGCTTAGCTGCTTTTCCAGCTCGGCAATCTTGGCCATGGATTCGTTCTCCGCGTCCCGAAGCTTCTCTGTGAGCTGTGGCACAGCACATGGTGAGCTCCCACCCGCCGCTGGGCACTGGCACCGCCGGTGAGGGGGCGGCAGAAGGCACGCCTGCCTGCAGGGCTGGGGGAAGCTTCCGGATGTGCTCAGCACTGCGTGCCTGGCGGGTGGGCCGAGCCTGGCACTCGAACCCAAGTAGGTGAGATCCTGAGGGCACTGACGTTCTCTCAGGAGGAGGAACGCAGGCACCACTGAGGAGGGAAGTGGGTGGTGAGGAGCCTGGGCCAGGAGGGGCGCCAGGCACCTAGTTCCACCCAAGCCGGGGTGCAGGCTCTGAGCGCACGGACAGGCAGGGCCGGCTGTCCTCAGAGACCTCAGAGATCGGCAGGGAAGGAACCCAGTGAAAGCTCATTGAGAAAGACACCCCGGAATTCAAGATTGGGATTCAGGTCAAAGTCCAGAGCCAGGGAACCAGCTGCCCTCTGCTCACCCCTCACACCTAAAACCAATGCCTGATGCCAGTGGGGGGCCCTGGGGCCGGCTATGGGCTGGGCCAAGCTCAGGAGCCGCTCTCACCAGGGCCACCTGCTCCTGCAGCTCCTCCATGTGCTCTAGCACAGCATTCTTGGTCTCGGTGTCCTCCAGCAGCGCACCCACGTCAAAAACATTGTCCAAGTACGCTTGAATCTGCACCTGCAGCTTGTCGCTCTCTGTGAGACGCAGCCTCTGTCCCCAAGACGGAAAGAGGGGTGTGAGGCCCGAGGCAGGTCTTTCCAGTAGCGCCCATCACCCGAGAGCCTAGAGGAAGGGACCTGAGCCCCAACCTGCTTTTCTAAACTTTTTATTGAGATATAATTCACATACCATAAAATTCATTATTTTAAAGCATGTAATTCAGTCGCTTTTCGTACATTCACAGGGTTGTGCCGTCATCACCACTGCCTAATTCCAGAACATTTTTATCACCCTAGAAGAACCCCTGCTAACCATCTGGTAACAGTCAGTGCCTATTCTCTCCTCCCCCAACCATTGGCAACTGCCAACTGACCTTCATCTTCGAATGTTCATATAAAGGAATCATCTGGTATTTGGGATTTTGTCTCTGGCTTCTTTCACTTAGCATAATGCTTTCAAGGTCCATCCATGTGGTAGCCTGTGTCAGTACTTCATCCCCTTACATGGCTGAATAGAATCCCTTTGTATGGTTATACCATCCCTGCCAGCTTTTCACCTTTTGGCTTTTAGAAACCCAATCCCAAAGGCCCTGCTCCTCCCAGAAGCCTCCCAAAGGAATGGGGGAACCTGCAGCTTCTCTGCACAGGCCGGATCAGAAAACATCAAGCACCTCTGCCCACCTTCCCCAGGGCAAGGAATTCCTCTAGGACCTGGATCCGTCCAACATGAGCCGGCTCCCACTTCTGCCCACTATCTCCATGCTCGCCATTATGCTCTTGGGTCAGAACCTGTCTGAGGTTGATCCTCCCAAAGCCAGACAGACCCAGGGCCACCCAGAGCCTGTTCCGGTGCCTGCGATAAGAGCTGCACGGCCCTCGAGCCTGTCAGGTGGCAGAAAACATTCTGCCTCATTCTATTTAGAGTCACCATGACCTTTGTGATTCTCTCATTTTACAAATGGGAAAACGAGACTCAGAGAAGACCTAGCCCAAGTCACACGGGCTTGGAAGTGGCAGAGTCGGGATTTGAACCAGATCTTCCCGAACTCAACACCCATGCCACTAAGCACAGAGCTCCACTCTGCAGTTGGCTAGTGATCACGTCCCAGTGGGGGGTGCAGGGCTCACGTCCAAGTACAAGTCCAGGCCCAGGTGGGTGAACTCATATTGCAGGAAGACACGGAAGTTCATGTTCTCCACGGAGTGTACCACGATGTTGATGAACTGCATGCAGGCCACCTGGGGAGCAGGGCCCACAGGCAGGTCTGTGACCCTCTGGGTGGGGGTGCTCCTTGCCTTTTATCCCCCATTCACACCAAAGTCTCTCCTTGTCCCCATTTCCCACTCCACTAACCCAGCTTTGCCCCTACCCATATTTCTCTCCCAGGTCCTCTCCCTCCAGCTTCCCTGTCTCTGACGCCCACCCCCCGCCCCGCACCAGCCACTCAGGAGCACAGCCCAGAAGCCAGAGACCCCAGCCCCCTGGCTGCCCCTTACACCGAGGATGGACAGACACTCCAGAGCTCACCATGAAGTCAATGTTGCTGTCCTCTTTCTGGAAATATTCCATCAGCTTTTCAAAGCGGTGCTGCTCCCCACACACCTGGGTGGGGAGAATGGCTGTCATGAAGGCCCCAGTGACACCTCCCAAGCCATTTTCCCAGCCACCACTTGTGCTTCTACAGCCACCTCCCTGCTAAATTGAAGTCAAGCCACATCGCACCTTCCCACCTCAGGGCCTTTGCACCTGCTATTCCGTCTGCCTGGTGTGCTCTTACTCGAGATCACCAACACACCAAGCCTCTCACTTCCTTCATGGCTTTGCTCAAACTTCACCACCTCCACGAGGCCTCCCTGCCCACCCTGTGACCCCTTCCTCTGGTGGCCTGGACTTATTCCTCACAGTCCACCGTTTTCAGACACGTTATGTAATCTGCTCATTTAGTATATTGTTCATTACCTGTCCTCTCCTGCCTTCTTTGTTTCTTTTGCTCACTGATGCATCCCAAGGGCCCACTCTATGCCTGACACATAGTAGGCACTGAGCAAATATAATCAGGGGGATGAATGAATGTATCCCACCTTATGCATCGCATTCTCATGCATCTACTTAGCTAGAGTCAACAGAGCTGTATTAAGGCAACTCTGAGGCACACGGACCAAGTCAAGTTTGGATCTGGCCAGACGAAGGGTCAGAGGCCAGCACATCCCCATAGTTGTCCCTGTTGCCCCAGGCAGTACCCCTTCGCGACCTGGCACCGGCCCCTTCCCCATTCCATATTATCCCCACCCTGTGCCCCCCAAATGCCCACCCAACACTGCCAGCTGCCGCCAGCAGAGGCCACAACTGCCATCCATGGGACTCCAAGCGGCACTAGAGAGCAAGTCCCTGGTGGGAGTGAGGGTGAGGGGCTTCGGTACCTCCTTGAAGTTGTCAAAGGCCGCCAGGATGATGTCATGCCCTCCTCGCACCAGGCACACAGCTGCCAGCAGCTCTAGCACCAGAGCCTTGGTTCTGCGGATGGGGGGCCAGTTTATCCCTTGAAAGTGGGCCCCACAACAAGGGGGGGGTGGGCCTGGCTGGGGGAGGACAGGGAGGGCAGCTGATGGGAAGTAGGGGTGGAATGAGCCTGGTCAGTAGTCCTGAGAACTGGGGAGCAGAGCAGGCAAGGGGTGAAGTGGCAGGATAATCTAGATGTGGAGAAAGGTGAGGGGCCCGACCTCACCTGGGGTTCTTGTTGTTGAGGCTCAGGGCAATCTCATTGACACAGGCTGGATGGGTCATGACGAGGCTGAAGCCAGACTGAGGAGACAGGAAAGGTCAGCTCCTCCAGGAAGACCCCCAGGACTGCCAGCACTGTCCTGCCCACCACCTCAGGCACTGGCAGAGCCCCTGCCTTCTGGTCTCTCATTGCCCTCAGGCCTGGGAAGTTCGTATAGCCAACCACAGCCTTTTCTGTGGCTGCCAAAACCTGGTCCCTTTTTTAAAATAACTTTCATTCAAAAGCCAGCGTCAGGACTCAGCACCTTGGAAACAGTGAGCCCTCAAAGGCCTGCTAGGTAAGGGAGGGCCGGACGCAGCAGCCACTCCTCCAAACAAAATCACCCAGAGCGGCTGTCCCTGAGCATGCTATGTTCAGCCTTCTTTGGTGGCTGTGCCCAGGTCCCCACCTGAAGCATATCCACACCTCCAGTCATGTGAGGGTTCCTCCAGAGGACAGGAAAGTTGTCAGGGGAGAGGGCAGAAATCTTGGCTTCCCCTCAAGCCTCACCAGCCTCAAGACCCTCAATAGCCCCCATCCCCAGGGCTCTCTAGTGGGTAACAGGGTCAGGGGGACAGCAGGTCCCTGAACCTCAGTGGCTGAGGCAGCCCCTGGTGAGGACACGCCCAGGTCCCCAGGTTCCCCAGCAGCTCACACCCACTGACCAACCTGGTAGTTCATGATGGCACGCAGACACATGATACACACGTGGACGTCATCCTTCTGGCTGACAATGCGAGAATTCCGCAGGGCCTTCCTGCTGTGGGCAGGGGTCAGCCTGGGTGGGGTAGGGAGGAGGCAGCAGGGATCAGAGTCCCACAAACCCATCCCCCATCCCCCCTCCCCCTGCCGGGCACATCTGGAACATTAGGCAATTGATTCCCATACACACAACCAAAGAGGCAAGCTGAGGGCAGGAAGTCTCCCTCGATCCCTAGGCTTTGGGCCCGGCATGCTGCAAGGGGGTACCGAGGGGGTCAGGAAGGCAAAGACCGTTAACAGCAACTGGGCATCAAAAAGGGTTGCTGTGTTGTGGGGTTGACAGCCTATAGAGGAAAGACTGCCAAAGCTTGGAAATCACCATGGAAATGCTCTCCACAAGGTGGCGCTCCCAGCCTCCTGGGCTTATCTGCCATCTTGAAAGGCCAACTCTGAATTCAGATTGCCTGGGTTCAAATCCCAGCTCAGCACTTACTAGGCGAGTTTAATTAATCACCCTGTGCCTCCGTCTCCTCATTCGTAAAATAGGAACGGTAATAAGAGTACCTCCCTGATAGGGTTTTTGGGACTATGAAATGAGCTCAGAACAGTGCCTGATACATACTAAGTGCTCGATTATTCTTTGCTAAGAAATATGTGATTTTTTTTCATTGTTGCAGAACTGCCAATCATGACTTCAGTGCCTCTTGACAATTCTACCAAGTTTCCAACAACACCGGGAAGCCCCATCTCCTCCCTCCATCTGCCACACCACTCTTCTCCTGCCATTGCTCAGATATGCCCAAGTCTTTGCTCATGCTGTTCCTTCCGCCTGGAATGCCCCTCCCTGTCCCCATCACTGCCTGTAAAGCCGTATCCATCGGGGGCGCCTGGGTGGCTCAGTTGGTTAAGCGACTGCCTTCAACTCAGGTCATGATCCTGGAGACCCGGGATCAAGCCCCACATCGGGCTCCCTGTTCGGCGGGAAGCCTGCTTCTCCCTCTCTCACTCCCCCTGCTTTTGTTCCCTCTCTAGCTGTGTTTCTCTCTGTCAAATAAATAAAATCTTAAAAAAAAAAAAAAAAAAAAGCCGTATCCATCTGCAAGACAGCATTCCAGTGCTATCTCTTCTGGAAAGCTTCCCGATGCCCCAGGAAGTAGCCACCTCCCCTCTCAGAACTCCCAGTCACAACTCCATGACAGCCCGTCAAACAATGTCCCCTTCTAGACCAAGGGCTCCTGAGGGCAGGGTGATCTGTTTCCCGAGAACTTACCACCACGCCTGGTACATAGAAAAGGCTCAAAAATATTTGTTAAATGAATGAGGGAATGACACACAACGAAACATACTGGGAGAGTCCAGGGCTTACTATGAAGTTGGGCCCTTAGCCCAAACAAAGTTGGAAGGATAGAAGCTGGGGGCCCACATTGGGCTCCGGGGCTGTCTCCTTCCCCCTGCCCTTCTCCCAGCAGGATGTCCTGTGTTAGGGTGGGGCGGCCTGTCCACAGCAGGTGAAGCCAGGGGTGTCAGCTGACCCCCACCCACCACCCCCAGGGAGCCAACCAGGCATGCATCTGCCCCCAGGTGGCTACGTACCGGGGAGAGGGGGGGCACCTGGAGGCCGCACAGGAAAGAAGAGGGGGTTAGATGCGTACAAGGGTGGTCTCACCAACCCAGAAACACCTTCCTTATCCCAGACCCACCCAGATTCCAGTTTTTGGGTGCCCATCCTTGGAAGGCTTCTTTTCTTTTCTTTTTTTTTTTTTTTTGAAGGCTTCTTAACACACCCATCTCTCAAGTCCTGCTTGAGGCCCTTACTGGGACCCTCAATGCTGGACTGCCACTCCCACCACCCCCAGGCCTGGGGTGGGGCTGGCAGGGTGCAGCGGTCTGGGGGTGAATCCTCTAGTCCCCCGGCCACCCTGCAAGGGGCCCCACATACTTGATGGTCAGGCGGCTCTTGGGCTGGGGAGGCAAGGCCGAAGGCGGTCCCTTGCTGAGATCTTCCACTGACTGCTCCAGGGGCTTGCTCCTCTCAGGGACGGGGACCCCATTGTCTGCATTCTCCATGTCATACCTGCAGGGGTTAGAGGGGGGCTGGAGGCCCATTGCAGGGACCCTAGAGAGCGGAGTTGGGGACGTTGAGGGGAGAGAGGGACGCGCAGGGGAGATCAGGGGCTGTTCTTGGTGCTGTGCTGGGCAGAGAGGGGGCCGAGGAATGCCAGAGTAGAAGAGTAAGCCGCCCAGGTCCCAGCTGGCCACCCCAGGCTATGTCCCTCCCTACCACGCAGGCCGCAAGGAAGGGGCATCACCCACAGCGCTGGTGTGGTGTGGTGTGCGTGAGCCCATGGTGGGCTCAGGGGCCCTGCTTAGATGCGGCCAAAGGCATGGACGAGGGACAGGAAAGCACAGACCAGGGCTCTGAGGAGCAGGGTGAGCGCTGGGGCAGGGAGCTTACGTGACAGAGCACTGGGCGAAGGCCAGGTATTCGAGGAGCACATCCAGGCCCCGGTTCTCCTCGTTGAGGAACTCCTCTACCCACCTGCAGGGCACAGGGCTCCCTGAGTCCCAGCCGGGAGAGAAGTCCTGCCCAGGCGGGGCACAGAGCAGGCATGGCCAGGGCCCTGGGGCTGCTCTTCCCCAGTAGCAAGGGGAATAGCCAGGGGGAGCCCCAGGGGCTGCTCAGGGCAGAACTCTCCCAGGCCCCGAAGAGGGAAATCTGAGCCCTTGCTTACCCAATGTGGTTTGTCCTCAGGGAGATCTCCAGCTCCCGCAGCACCTGTGTGGACTCCTGAACTCGCCTCTTAAACTAGGGACCAAGAACAGGAAAGTCTGGTGAGTGCAGCCCAGGGCCTCCCATAGGCCCCTGGAGCCTGGGCTGCAGCCAGCAGCCCCTGCACCCCACCACAACTGGCCTTTCACACTCAACCTCCCCCACCACCTCCACATGCCTGCCCGGCAGAGTAAGCCTCTCAGGCTACACATAGCCCCACATGCAGACGAGCGAGGTGCACACACATACCTTCACACACAGACGTGCGACACACACACACACACACACACACACACCTCCATACATGGACCCGAGGGTACACACTCACAACCTATGTGGACCCAAAAGCACACACACAGTACACACCAAAAAGTTGATTCACACAGTTCCTCCAGTTGCCCAGAGCTTGGAAGGTGCGGGGGGAAGGGAGAGAGAAAAGGGGGAGACATATACCCCCAGGTTAGACATCCAGTCTGTTGCTACCTTGCGGCCGACCCCACCAGTTTCCAGGTAGCTCTTCAGCTTCTGGATATAGGCAGTGGGAGGGTTCTTGACTTGAAACCGCTCCTGGGGAAATGGAATGGGGTGAACAGGAAGCCAACCACAGCTACCCCAGCTCTGACCCCAGGGCCCAAGCTGTCTTGAGACCCCTCTAAAATACCAAAGGTCTAACCAAACCACCCACCAGGCCACTTAAGACGACCCCAGGCCTGGACCTTTGCTCCCCACAATGGCCTCACAAGCCACAGCCATGCAGTCCTGAGGGGGGCCAGGGTTTGGAGGTATCACTACCGCCACACACCCTGCCCTGGTGACCAGGGTGGGGGGTGGGTAGGGGACGCAGGCCTGCCAGTAGGTGGCACCTTCCCAGCCCCCTGCCCTCCCCTGGCCGTACAGCGGCCCAGAGCTGGGAGTCCAGGGAGGAAGAACACGCTTCAGGCCCTTTCCCCAGCCGTCCTGTTCGCCTGGACTGGTGGGAACCTGCGTGTGCACAGCATCCATGCTCAGCAAAGCAGCTCCTAACTCCCCTGCCCCACCCAGGGCTCCAAGAGCCACTCAAACAAAGAAGCAGGGGCCACAGCTGAGGGCCCCCACCCAGAGGAGCTCCCATCCTTCCCCACCCAGATCCCCAGATACACCCAGCCACCCACCTCGGTCTCCCACTTTTCCCAGGCCTTTGAGTCCCCAGCCTGAGATGCCAGACCCAGTGGCAGGGACCCCAACCACAGCCCCCTCTGGAAGCAGCTCCCCGCCCTCCCTCCACGGCCCAGCCCTTACCCTGCAGACTCCAGCTCGGCCTGCACATCCCATTCCGGTCCATTAGCAGGAGCGGAAGGCCCAGCCCTGGTTCCCAGGGGAGGCTCCTTGCTCCCCCACTCCGCAGCCCCGGCCCCCCTCCCTCATGGAAGGACTGCAGAAGCCAGGCCCCACCCTGGCCCAGCCCCAGGACAGAGGTCTTCCCTGCTACCTCGGATAGCAGCCCTAGAAGCCGGAGAGGCAAGGGCAGCCAGGGAGCCTCGCAGGTGGCAAACCCAGGTGCCTGACCAAGCACCAGCAGACAGAGCTTCTAGTTCTTACTCTGCCACTTGGGAACTAGCTACCTTTGGGGTCTTGCTGGGTTGACAGTAGCTCCTCTGGGCCCCAGGAAAAGGACAGGGATCCTGCCCCTTCCTCCTTACCTCCCATGGGGTCAAAGAGGCCCAACCCTGGGGTCGCCCCCCTCCTCCCCAGCCCAGAGATGGAGGGTCAACAGAGGCTGCTCCAAGAAACTCAGCAAGGAGGACAGAGACATGGCCAGGCTGGGCTGACCAATGGCCCGCACTAGCCCCTGCCAGCTCTTCAGAGGGCACCCCCAGCCCAGTTAGGGATACAGAAGGTCCCTGGGGAGGCCCATATCCAAAGGAAGCAGACTCTAGAGTCTTGAAGACACCCCCAGCACCCTCTGCAGTTGCTACACAGGCCTCTGGACAGGGTCTTGGCCCTACAGGCAGTGTGGCAGTGTCCCCTCTCCTGCCAGCCCCAGCCCGGCCAGGGCAGGGCATCCTCTGCCAGAAGGGGCCTGGTACCCACCTGGTCACAAATGAGCTCCCACTTCTTCTCGTTGTCATACTGGCTCAGCAGCTGCACCTTGTCCGGCGGCAAGTTCATGCAGTTCTAAGGAGGGGGAGAACAGGGCAATGAACTTGAGTGTGGGGCTCCAGTGGGAGGGGCAAGACATGGGCATTTTCAGAAGAGCCACGAGGGGTGAGCTCCCTAGATCTGTCAACCACATGAATCTCCATCACCCTCTCTCCCTGGGAGGCAAGCAGCATTTAGTCAATGAGAAAACCAAGGCCCAAAGGTAGAGCACCTTCCCCTGGACCCAAAGCTAGAAAGTGACACTGGGATTTGACCCTGAGTCTGCCTGACCCCAGAGCCTGGGCTCTGTCATCCGTACACCCCCATATACTCCCAGGCACATCCGTGGTGATGGTCGGGAGCATGGGTTCTTAGCCTAACATCCGGGCACCTCCAGCAGCCCTGGTCTCACTTCCCCATGTGCAATAAGGGGGTACCATCTTTTCTTCCCTTTGGGCGGAATCCATCTCCAGCCCGGCCCCGCTATGCCCCACTCCTGCTGCCATCAGACACCACAGGGACTGTGTGCGGTCCCAGCCCAGGGCACCAGTGTCTCACAAACACCGGGAAACGTCTTGCCAGGATGGCAACAGACGTCTCCTCCTCATCCCTCTCCAGCCCCCTCCGTCCTCATCACTTCTGGGAGAAGGAGACCGAGACAAGCAAGAGACTCCTTGCCAGACAGGCAGGGAATTCCACGCAGGTGCATCACGGCTGGAGGGCCAGGGGGATTCCCGGGGAAGGTCACCCAGCCACAAGAATTGGGGCTGGCAGCCGACATGCCGCGTCCGTGGTGCTGGTAGCCCAGGCTGGAACTCCCCTCACGAGCTACGAAAGGTCAGCCTTGCTCTGCCTCGTCCTCCTCTCCCAGCCACAGACATGCCTGTCCAGCTTCTCCCTCACAGGGCAGATAGAGGGTCCTGTCCGGTGCCACCAGCACCAGGGGCTCCCTGGCCCCTGCTGAACTTGAACTTGGCATGTCTTCCCTAATGGACACAGAAGATGGCCCCAGTCTACCCCAATTCAGTAAACCCCAGGCTAAAAGAGGGTCTCCTGTGGGTCAGGCCCCAAAAGTTGAGGGTTCCGTCCCACTGGGGATGCGGGAGTCCCCAGAGATCCCCAGCTCAAGAGTCGAGAGACCCACAGCCAGCTCTGGTGGCTCACAACACATCCTCAGTCACGTGGGCCTGAGAGGAGGCGTAGCTGGCGCATAGAGGGGACCACACCCACCCGAGGCTCTGCAGCCAGCTTCCTCTGGGGTGCTGGGCCCAGTTCTGGGGCTCTGGCCAGACCTCACCCCCCGAAAAAATCACTGTCTTGGGTCAGTCCCAGACAACAGGAAGCTGGGTGCTCTCACCCCGTGTTGCCCAAGCTTTCCGGCTGGGGCCCCAGTTGAGAGGTGAAACTGCCTGCCCACAGGCACCCCAGGCCAGCTGGGGAGGGGGGGTACATCATTCTCCCTATTGCAAAAGTGAGCCCCTGGATTAAGGAAACCACTGCTGTCTCGTCTGCTGCCCTCCCCCAAGCCGCCAGTGGCCAGACTGGCTCCTGCCGGCGCAGGACCCACTACCCAGGAAGGGCCCTTGGAGCTGAGGGGAAGGCCTCCTGTGGACTATCCTCCATCCCTGTCTCTCTCTCCGTCTCTCCTGACCCATCCCCACCCCGCAGAGATCCACCTAGGGCAGGCAGAGCAGGGCAAGGCTGGGGGGAGGAGGAGGCAGCCAGGAGGTGGCCAATATCAGGGAAACTGGAGCGGTGGCCAGTGGCCAACTCAGAGGAGAGAGGGGGTGGCAGGGAATGGGGGTGAGCAGGAGGGAGGGGGATGGGTGAACCCCAGCAACCAAGCCTTACAGGGGATAGCCGCTTCCCAGCATGGGGCTTTCTGAGCCTTCACTCCCCCCCACCCCCGCCAGGGACCTGCCTGGTTCCTGGAGCGGCCCCAGTGGCCCTTCTAGAGGCAGCAACAAGTTAATGCTAATAATGTCCCCATAATGTGTTGGCCAGCTCTGCCTGGACGCTTACCGTGCCTGGCCCTGCCGTGAGCCCCCCACGCAGGGGACACCCTCTCCGCCACCATCGGCACTATCAGTCCCATCTCACAGGTGCTAGGACACATTAGTTTAGTGACCTGCCCAAGGCTGCAAAGCCAGGAAACACGGAGCCAGTCCGGCTTTGAGCCCACAGCTGACTCTGAACCAGCCCCCTGACCCACTCCCCCGGGGGCCACCCTGGCGTTATTTCTGGGGAGGCCTCTGCAGTGGGGTCCACCGGTCCCCAACAGTGGTGGCAGGCAGGTCACTCCTTTGTCCCTACCCCACCTGGGCATGCTCAAGCCCCCGAGGCTACATGCCTGCCTGCCAGACGGGCTAAATTTAGCTCGGAAATCAGAAATAGCTGTGACAGCAGAGCACTAATGAGCAGCTGTTCCTCGCGGAGCCCACCGAGGAGACGGGGACCCTGAGGAGCGCTGGAGGAAACACAAGGTGCCACTTGCTTGGGGTGGAGCGAAACACTCCTGGAAAACGGGGCCACAGACCCCAGACCCAGGGCCCTCCGCAAGGAGGTGGTCCCATGGGGTTGGGGGCTGGGAGAGAAGTCGAGGGTTGGCTGACAGCGCTCACATGGGACAGGAAAGGAAGTCCAGGTGTGTGTG
>PITA01002206.1:0-15961 GCA_004023965.1 Spilogale gracilis
TTTTTTTTTGACAGAGAGAGATCACAAGTAGGCAGAGAGAGGAGGAAGCAGGCTCCCTGCTGAACAGAGAGCCGGATGCTGGACTTGATCCCAGGACCCTGAGATCATGACCTGAGCTGAAGGCAGAGGCATTAACCCACTAAGCCACCCAGGTGCCCAAAGTGTGTAGTTCTTAAGTTTTGTTTTGTTTTTGGGTTTTTTTTAGGATTATTTATTTATTTATTTATTTATTTGTTGATTTATTTGAGAAAGACAGTAAGTACATGAGCGGAGAAGGGGCAGAGGGAGAGGGAAAAGCAGACTCCCTGCTGAGCACAGAGCCCCCACATAGGGCTTGATGGGAGGATCCTGAGATCATGACCTGACCTGAAGTCAGATGCTTAACTGAGCCAGCAGGTGCCCCTCTTTCAAGGCTGTTTAAAGGCTTAGAGCTCTGAACTAACAAACTGATTTTCAAAGTTTCATATTCTTATCAACTGTTAGTATGAACTCTGAAATGACCTAAAAACCTGCTGCTCTAAGGAAGACAATAAATATGATGTATCCATTTTACTGGGAGTGAAGGGTCAAACTGAATTTTATAATTTTGACTCAAACTTTGGAATCTCTGTATTGAACTGCAACTTTTTACCTCCAACTCCATCTCCCTAATATTCTTTGAGATGCCTGTAGGCAAGAGTTACAGCACTTCTAGGTTACTGTTTTTCAAAAAGAAACAGGCATCTTTACCAGGACATTAATCTAGGTTTCCCTTTTCCCTTTGACTTGAAGTATTTGTGGCTCAACACTGGCCATCATTCCAGAAGCATTTAGCCCTATCTATTATATGCCAAGTACTATACTAGGCACTTGATATATAGAGATAGACAAGGCATGATAATTAGCATGGCTTGGAGATTACAAATTCACTAGCAAGAAGGAAGAAAATAATCATAGATGTGGTGAGTACAACAAAGGGGGAGCACAGGATATGACGGAAGCTTATGATAAGAGGATATCCCATAGATGACCAGACTAACAATACTGTTAAGAGGTCAAGAAAATTAATACTTAAAAAGTACCACTGAAAACTTATCAATCACTTACAATTCTGGGAAAAAGGAGTATATGTACATTCTCCTATTCCTCACACTAAGTACAAATAAAAACACTGGACATGACATAAAACAAACACAAGAACATATCTGTCCATCAGTAAATGAAAGATAAAGAAAATGTGGTACACACACACAAAGACACACACAGGATTATTACTCAGCCATAAGAAAGAGATTTGCCATTTATCACAATATGGATGGACCTAGAAGTATGACAGGTGAAATAAACCAAGCAAAGACAAATACCCTATGATTTCACTTATATGTGGTATTTGAAAAGCAAAACAAATGAACAAACAAACCAGAAACAGACTCATAAATACAGAGAACAAACAGGTTGCTTCCAGAGGGGAGAGAGTAGGGAATGGGTGAAATAGGTTAAAGGAATCAAGAATTATTATTATTAAGTAATTAAAACATGTGCACACACGAAGACTCTGAAAGATAGAGAGAGAAGGCAGACCAACGAGTGACCTCAGGACCCAGGGACCAACAACATGGTGGTGAGTTTCCTATGTTTAATTTTGGCTTCATATATCCCAGATTTGAAGGGGGAAGTCAGCAAAAACCAGAAGCACTAACAGACACAGACCAAAAAGCCCCAACAAATTCCTGCTCTGTCTAGCAAAAGGACCAGAAAAGGGGAACAATTAGCAAGACTGAAAACTTTTTACATAACCACTGAACATCAGCCAAATGCGACAGAAAAAACCAACAGTCCCACCACATATCTCCAGCAGTGGCAAACAGGTAACCTAGATTCACACACTCTCCAGGATGTTACAAGGCACCCCAAAACCCCCACAACAGTGGTGTCAGAAAAGGAAAAGGGACTAGGACAGTCATTGCCAGACAGTAACAAGACACCTTCTAGCCACCCCACACACATATCTTACAGGGAGAGTCAGAGCTTTCACTACTGCCAAGTGGCAAGGAAATCATCTTCTAACCCCTGGTAACTATTTGGACCAAGTAATGAAGTACTTCAACCCCTCCAAGCCAGGGAGAGAGAAAGGAGACTTAGTGGGGAACCAGACATTAATGAGAAACTTAGAAAGCCCCCAAACATGGATATTTGAAAAATTCAAAGCCTCTGGTACCTAAAAATCACAGCAAACAAACACAATTCCATTTCCTGCCAGACTAGCCTAACACCTCATCCTAGTGGTCTATTTACTTTAGTTCCCAATACCCATAGCACATGTCTGGCTTCAACAAAAAATCAGAAGATATGGCAAAAGGCAAAAAAATATTTGAAGAGATAAAGTATCAGATATGGCACTGATGTTAGAATTATCAGGGAATTTAAAAATAATTATTTTGTATCTTAAGATCTATGACAGAAAGACACATTCAAAAACAAATAATGTACCCAGACAGATGGAAAAGCTAAGACAGAATCAAAAAGAAATTCTAGAAATTAATAAACTGTAACAAAAACAGAAAATGTCTTTGATAGGATGATCACTGGAGTGGACATACTGGGAAAGAATCAATGAGCACAAAGGTATTTCAAAAGAAAGGTCCCAAAATGAAAACAAGATAAATATTTTAAAAATCTACAGAAAAGCATATAATACACAAACTGTAAAAAACCAAAGATGAAGAGAAAAGCTTGAAGAAGCCACAGGAAAAAACATGTAACTATAAACTATTGAAGGAAAGAGCGAAAAAGAAGTAAAGCGTATTTTTGATGAGAAACCATGCAAACAAAAAGAGTGGGTAAAATACTTCAAGTGTTGAAAGAAAAAAAAAATCACCAATGAAAATAATCAGCCTAAAGCCATATGAGCACAATGCTGCATAATCTTTAGCAAAAGGTTTGTGAGAAAGTGAGGGAAAGCAGATCTGAAGAGACTGCCCTTGGATAAAGAGGCACTGCTTGAACTGTACAAGTGGGAAAGGGGACTGCCGATACAGGTGTACTTAGAGATTTGATGGAAATTAGAAACAACAATGACAGCTCTCTTTGCAGGTAAGTACTGAATACTTACTATGCGAGCCAGCCCCAAGATGGCCCCAGGGATCCTCCTCTCCTGACATTCACATCCCTGTGTTGCCCCCTTCCACATAGAATACAGCTGAAATGTGTAACCAACAGAAAACAATAGTGCATGACTTTTAAGACTCTGGCTTTTAAAAGACAATGTCTAAAAAAAAAAAAAAAAGACAATGCCTTGTTCCATCTTGTACTACCCTTCTGAGGGAAAGCTGGTCTACATCATTCAAGCACCTGTAAAGAGGCACAACTAGCTCCCTGTGAGTGAGCCATCTCAGAAGCAGCTTCTTTAGCCCCCAAACAAACCTTCATAAGACTACACCCTTATGGGCTCAACATTATGCCCTAGGTAGCTTTTGATTTCTTAATCAGGGCCAGCCATTAATCAGGAGAATAAACTTTTTTTTAAGATTTTCTTTATTTATTTGACAGAGAGAGACACAGCTAGAGAGGGAACACAAGGAGGGGGAGTGAGTGAGAGAAGCAGGCTTCCCACCGAGGAGGGGACCTGATGCAGGGCTCGAACCCGGGACTCCAGGATCATGACCTGAGCCGAAGAAAGACGTTTAAGGATTGAACCACCCAGGTGCCCCAGGAGGAATAAGTTTTTTAAGTGGTGATACTTCATAAAGGAAAATACAAATGAGTTGAAAGGCTGTCCGAGAGTTTCTGCACCATGTCTTTGAAAGTATCACCAAAGTATAAAGATAAAAAGAAAATTGTGGTTAGTGAGGTTTTCAGTATATTTTTTTAAATGTACTCCATTGTGTATTGAGATGTTTTAAAGCATGTTTCACATATGCCTATACCCGAGACAACGATAAATTTCATTATAAGTACTTTTCTTTTACATATTGTATCGTCTCTTCTGTATCCTTTCAACCCCTTCAATTGAGGCATCGTGAGTAAATGAAATAAAATCTTGAATGCACTATCTTAAAAAAAAAAAAGACTATACACCCTTATGAGACCCAAAGCCTTTAAAACCATTCAATTAACCTGCCTCTGAGTTACTGAGCACAGAAACTGAGATCATGTATACTGTTTTAATCCACTAGACTTAAGAGTAATTTATCAAGTAGCAATAGATACATAATGTATTTATGCACAAGGCATAGCTTAAGGTATATTAGATACAGTGACCCACTGAATCTTCAACAACCCTGTGATCCCTATCTTAAGATGAGGAAACTAAGACACACAGAGGTGAAGTACTCTGCCCCAGTTACAGCACAGCTGGTAAGTGGTATGGAACCAGATCCAAATCTAAAGCCAGCATTATCAACTGCTGTGCACTACATCCTCCCCAAAGCCAAAGAGTTTCCGTCCCAAAGCTTTTATTTAGGCTGTGAGGTAGAAGGCAAGGTTATGTGAGATAAGAGAGCAAGGGAAAACACGTAAATGAGAGAGAACTGAAAAAAATGAGAAAGTCTTAAAACACTTGCCCTGAAGAGTTAGGAAAAGGACCTGCCAGAGATCTAACAGGATTTCCAAACAGTGTTAAGGGCTCAGGAGAAAGGTCAAGAGCCAACTTCCATGCAGTGAATTTAAGATGCACATGATGAAGAGAGTCCAGGACTGCTAGTGTACCTGAACATAAACTATAATCTAAAGTGTACAATAACAGTGATGGTTATGGGTAATAGAAAACTTATCATTCCTGGGTACTACTAGTTCAGTAAGGAGCATGAACAGAAAAATTCCAAGAAATATAACATATCCTATGTAAAAGTATCACATAAAGACTAAAGAAATAGGAGCCTGCTAAGACAGATGATGGTAAACTGATAGTGCTATTTCATGTTACTGCCTTGATCTCAAACACCAGAAGTTTCGCTAGAGAATCTTTCCTTTTCCTTCTTTTCATTCAAAATGTCACAAGAAAAATTAAAAGCTATAGGAAAAACAAACTGGTTCTATCACAATTAGACCATATCTAAGAGCAATGTCACAAATACTGACTTAACTTGATGATTAAATCTTACAACAGAGCTTTAGGCCAAGAATTTATCAATTTTCAATTTCACTTAAAATTAGACTTACCTAAATACATTCAATTTCCTGCATTTGATTTTTAAATTATTTCACTTGACCTGAAAAACTGGTATAAACTAATCTCAAAATAAAGTCAGGTAAGGGGGTGGAATCAAATTGTGGACACAAAATTTTTTTCAGGCTAGTGTTTCAGGCAAGTAAGTGTGTATATTTAGACACTTAAGACACAAAAGTGCAAGAATGAAGGTAAAGATTTGTCAGCTCTGTATTTTTTTTAAATATTCAAGGCTAATAAACCAGTGTCAGGGAACAAGTAGCTAACATTCCAGGGATATCTTTCCTCATATGCCCATTATACCCGACAACTTATCAGAAACAAGTCAAAATGAATACAGTTAGAAAACAAACGTCTAGTAAAAGAAATTTCATCACTGGGTAAGTTAAGTAAATCCAATAAAGAGCAAAACAAAAAAAAAACCTTTTCCACACATAAAGCCCCATAAAGGTACAAGTAGTATGGAAACCATAAGGTCGACCTTTATGAACTTGACAATTTATTATACTATTCTCCATCTATTAAATCAAGATAGAACTCGTGTATTCCAAAAACAGAGCAAAACAAACAATTCCTAACTCCTACAAAGATTTTAATTACAATTTGTAGTATTTTTGTTATGATGGTGTAAGTGTTGCATCATTCTACTTTTCATCTTACCCTTATCTGCTCAGTGGAGCTGCTGCTAAGTTCATCGCCAGACTCAGAATCCTGATGTACTCGTTCAGAGCCTTCTCCCGCCGAATCACAAGACTGTTCCTGGGAGAAGCTAGTTTTCTCTACATCCAAGAACTCAGGACCAGGAAAGTGACCAAATAAGCGCGTCCTATTCTGGCCAGAAACTTTAGGAGAATGTGAGTCACTGTTAAACTTTCCATTATTATGGGTCAGGTCCAGGCTTAGGGTCACAGTCTGACCTGGATTATAGTTTGGTCCAAAATTCTGATTTGCATCACGAATAAGACCTGTTCCTTGAACAGAGGATGATGGCTTTCCAAAACTTGAAAGCTCAGGCAATTTGTTCACATTTTCCGTTGACCTCTGAAGATGCAGACTCTGTATCATTTTCATAGAATTATTTGGCAGTCCAACTGCTTGTTTAACAGGCGGCATGAGAGCTTTGCGGGTGACCTCCCTAACATACTGGGCTGGCACATAAAATGCCTTGGAATTCTCATCTGGTTTGACTTGCCACCAGTCATCATTGGTCTTCTTCACCAAGATGTATCGTTCCCCTTGTTTTATCACAATCTTTCTGTCCTTGGCTTCATATTCATAATCATATTCCACTTCAATATACACTTGTCCTGGAATAATCTTCCCGCTTCTGTCAGCCATTTTTATTCAACAATGTTCACCTCTCGAACAGGATACTATGCCACATTATGGCTTTACAGTTTGTCGTATTAATAGAGCTATTTTTATTTAAGTGGAGGAAGAGAATGAAGAAAACGTTAACACGGCCTGGATTTTTAAGATTTATTCATAAGCATCATATAATATAGGCACTTAAAGAATATTACCTTCAAATCTCAAATCCCAGAAACTAAACATGTGTCTAATATGTAATGTCCTATATTAAAAGCACTAATTCTAACTGTAATCTACATTTTCTGGCCATTTATGAACAAAATCAAAACAATTTTTTGTTCATTTATGAACAAAATCAAAACAATTACTGGAAAAGTAAATACCCTAACCAGCCAGATACCAAAATATCCAGCAAATAAGAGGTAAGAACTTTCCCTCTTTTCATGACCACCTCAAAATTTTTTTCAATTTCTTAGAAAGGCTCACTAGTAACAAATACGTCTTAGGCACTTACCAAGGGCCAGGTGCTGAGCTAGGTTCACTTATCATAGACCTTCTTTGACGGGGGAGCTGAATTTCAATAACCCTGTACCCTTCATTTTCTAAAATGGTCAAGAGTATTAACGAGCTTTAAAAAAGTTAGCCAATTATACAAGTTTCCTTTCTTAACAGATAAAAAGGACAGGACTGTTATTGTTAGGCAAAGTACACATACAAAGAAAAAAAACTCCTAGCTTACTTTTTTCACTCTTATGTCTACCTCAGAGGGCCACAATTCTTGTCAGACTGAATCCCACAAATGCAAAGAAATAACCAGTCTTTTTATCTGTATATGTTAAAAACTCTCATCCCCTCTGCCAAAGTCTAAAATAGATAAAGCCCTAAATTGGCTTTGAGAAATCTAGGGATTCATTTTTATTTCTGTACCAATTCCAAAATAGCTTAGAACCTCTAGAAACATAGTACTCAAGCTTCCAAGTGATCACACCATCTCGATATTGCTACAACTCAAGTCAAGCCTCAACCATGAATGTGTTCTGCTGAACTGTTTCCTAAAAAGTATGTTCAAGTCGTAAAATCAGGACCTGTGAATATGACCTTATCTGCAAACAGGATCTTTGCAGATATAATTAACTTAAGAGGTCATAAATGATTAGGAGGGGACCAAAATCCAATGACTGGTATTTTTATAAAGAGAGAGGGACTGGAGGCAGGGAGAGGAGACAGAGGAAAGGAAGGCTACCTGAAGACGAGGCAGAAACTAGAGTGAAGCAGATGTAAGCAAGGAACCCCAAGGACTGCCAACAGCTACCATAAGCTAGGAAGAAGCAGAGGATTCCTTCCTAAAGCCTTCATAAAAGGAGCACAGCCCTGCCAACGCTTTTATTTTTGGACATCTAGCCTTCAGAACTGGGAGAGGGTAAGTTTCTATTGTTTAAGCCACCCAGTGTGTGGCACTTTGTTACAGCAGCCCTAAGCAACTAATATTCAACCCAGAGCTCAAGGAACCCAAGCCAAACCTAAGCAATTCTGAATGCGGAGATGTACCAAAACTCTGTAAACCTAAGGTCCCCTGACAACCTACCCATCTTATCTTCTTCAGCATCCAACTGGTGGGCATCATATTACTGGGTGCTATATGTGCAGTTAACAATCATTTCCCTGAAGACAATTTCTTCTTGTAACAGACAAAGAAAGCCCAGGTGACAAATAAATTAGTGATCCAATTTCAGTAACAGAAATTTACCTTCTAGACAAACTACTTGGATAATAAATTTAATATAGTAATGCTTCAAAAAAAAAAAAAGAAAAAGAAAAAACTTACCTTAAAAGAAATATCCAGTATTACATTTAAACCTATAAAAAAAAATAAAGTTCATTAACTTCAAGCAGGATTGCTGTAAGAAGATTAATAATATAAAGTTGATCTTTTTTAGAATAGCTATAATGGTTGCTCACATTTTTATAATAGCTACAATGTTCCACATCACAATTGTGTTGAGTGCCACCCTCCAAACAAGTACAAAAAAAGGTATGCTTCAACACTGCCCCCTTCTACTTCACCTCCACATAATGTCAACATTTCTGCCCTTTATTTTTTATTCTAACAAATATCTTTTAAAATTTCTAATAATACAAGAAATAACTTTTGTAAAAATGTTAAAGTGACAGAACAGCTTTTGAAGTTTATGGTACTGAGCAGACAGAATGAAAACAAATACTAAAAGCTACCGGGACTCCTAACATATTTCCCCACAGACTACTTACTAATTGTAAATAGAGGAATATACCTTTACATAAGAGAAATCCAGCAGTCATGAGCTTAACCAAGTGATCAAATTTAATTACACCAACATCGGGACAACTTGGATGATATATGCCTCCTAATGTGATGTACAAAATGTTACCTAAGTTGCACTCTTGTCAAAAACGTGTTAAATCTAAGCTAATTACTAGAAAAAAAATTAATTACAAAGTGTAAGACATCCTATTTGGTAACAGACCTGAACTCTTCAAAAAATTCAATTTCATAAAAAATGAAAAAGGAAATATTCTTCTTCCATTACCTCCATTAAAAGAGATAAATGAACCACAGAACCAAATCCACTCAGTGTTCTAGGTACCTAAAACTTACCATATCCAAAACCTACTTCCTATCTCTATCCCACCGAGCCCAGGCAAGTCTGCATGGTCTCTCTGATAGCGGTAAACAGAGATTCTAACTTCCAAACACTCAGCCTTTACTTTCATTTCCAGGACATTAGTCACTACGTGCTTTAATACTTCTACCTACATAAAAGTTTCCGCGACAAGTTTTCAAAATTCCACACTGAAGTACTTATCCTCAGGTGATTTTTTTTTTTCTTGTTCTTTCCAGGAAGTAATAACTTAAGCAGCATCTCTGAGCTCGAATGTACTATAATTAGTCAGATTATTTATCCACACAAATGGAGAAAAGGAAAGTATGAAGAATAACAAGAAAACTTAAGTCACACTAGTAGCAGAGAGGCTAGGCAGTGGGAGCAACAATAGGTTAAAAGGCAGTCTGAGTTCAGCCCCCTTTCACTACCAGGCTTTATGACTACACCTTGCCCAGTGACTACAAAGATAAGTATGAAGGAGGAGTTAGGGAGAAAGATAAGTCAATTTATTATGTTCAACTTGAGACACGCAATCTAAAGCTTTAAAGAAAGTGAGACTGGAAGGACAAGGAAGATGGAGACATAGACAAAAACTTCTATACTGAAAAGGTAGTTGGCTCTCAAGGCAAGCAACACGAGTAAGAGTAGACACAATGGGATAAGAATAGGAGAACTGAAGATAGGATCGTTTTCTAGTTATAATACTGGGATGGTGAGTTGGGGCATGAAACTGGGAAGCCCCTGAGACTATTAAAATTATAAACTTCTAAAAAGTCACAGAGCAGGAATTATGTATCACAACCCAAGGTCTGGGAAAAGTTACATAAGAGAAAAGCCTTAGTATAAGCTATGGGTTCAAAAAAAATTTTTTTAAATTGTAGGGTAGCTCTAAAAACTCAGATCAAAGTGAAAATTATCTGCAAATGTCTATGTTATGTTGCCTAATTTTATTTAGAAACAGAAGCTGTATTAAAAAAATTATTTAAAAATTTTTTCATTTGTTTCTTTATTCCCCCAAACTTGTGGATTCTTCTCATTAGACTAGGTTAACACTGTTTATCCTGCTATCTTATCCTCTCAAGTATTTTGGTTAGAATCTTACTGATCCAACTATAATGCTCTGAAGGCAAGTCTCTTCCGGATGAAATATATTCTGTACTCATCACCACACTCCTCCATCCATATTCATCACAAGTATACTTACAACTAAGTACCCAACCAATATATATAAAGTTTTTTCATAACTACTGCCCAGTACCAACCACTGCTTTACTTGGCAGTTTCCATGCCTCTTACCAGTCGTCTTCTTCCTCATGTTTCAACAAGAACAGATATACACACAGATAAACACACACACAACTGCTTAACATCTTTTACTTCTCTTTTCCCCTCCCCATACCACTTCCCCCCATCCTCCCATCAGATTCAGAACTTCCTACCACGCTATTTTAAAATCTAATAGCCTCCTCCTTTTTGTGCCTTCTTTTTCTCATTTCTTTCCTACTACATGTTATCTTCCTCCCCCAGGACATGTTTTAATCAAGTACATCACTCAGCATCATATCTTTACTAGGTAAGTAAACAAGTAAATACAATCTTAAGAGACATAAAGTAAATGCATCCATAATTAATAAGTCTACGATTTTTTTTTTGGAATGAGTCTACACGTTAAACCTAATACATAGATGTACAACCAATTTAGCAATTCTAACGCCATGAGCAACAAAATATTAATATGGCCTCACACATAAATATTAACCAACTTAAAAACACAACTTAGGCCAGTATTCTTGACATGAAGTTCTCCAAGAAGTTTTCAAAGTACTTGTTCAAAATGAAGAATCCCTAAACAGGCCTCTACTAAAAAACAATTAAACTTAACGAGCACAACAAATAGTTAAGAACAATTCCAGTATTAAGTTTCAGAATAAGAAATTATACCAAACAATTTTGTAAACCCCATATCTGTACAACAAGAATCATAGGCCACTAGTGAGAACTTAGTTTTTCATGATGCATGATCCCTATTTCCTAAGAATAAAATAGTATAGAATATAAGACATTTCTTTAGGTCTAATGAAGAGAAGGAAAATACAACGATTGATATTATCAACTATTCTAGCCATAAGGAAATAGTAAAAAGGGGACAGCAGAGGGCTACAGGGAATAACTGGGTAACTGGAAAGCAGGAGGGAACACAAACATAAACTAGTAAAGGAAATTCAAAACCAAGATTTAAATCTGAAACAAAAATGAGGAAACAACAAAGGCAGCATTTGGGGAAGCTAGCAGATTTTACTAAAAATGACATTTGCATGGGGGTATTTTAAGGCAATTTGTGCCATGAAGTCTTGGTCAGAAATAAGGGTGGACATAATGGCATTTCTGGATTGTTACGAGAATGGAGAAAATACTTCTATTTAAAGGAGAAGAAATATGATCTTGGGCTTGACGATGAGTTTTAAGATATACCACCAAATACACAATCCATTAAAAATTAGGACTTTATTAAAATTAAAAACTGCTTTGTGGAACACACTACTAAGAGAATGAAAACATCAACCACACACAAGGAGAAAATACTTTCAAAGCACACATCTGATTAAGGACTTGTATACCAAATATACAAAGAACTCTTAAAAGTGAACAAAAATAACCCAATATGGAATGGGTTCTGAATGGAATGGAAATGGAAAAAGGATCTGAAAAGATATCATAAAAGAAAACATACAGATGGCAAATAAGCACATGAAAAAGTGTTCAACATTATGTCATTAGAGAATTACAAATTAAAACAGGACACCCAGCACACACCTATTATAATGGCTACAATCCAAAAAACTGACAACACCAAGTGCAAGTGAGGATGTAGAACAACAGAACTTTCATTCATAGCCGGTAGGAATGCAAAATGGTTCAGCCACTTGGAAGACAGTCAAGCAATTTCTTACAAAGCTAAACATGGTCTTGCCATCTGATCTAGCGATCACACTCCAAAGTACTCACCCAAATGACTTGAAAATTTATGTCCACAAAAGGCCCTGCATGCAAATGTTTACAGTTTTATTTATAACTGCCAAAAACTGGAAGGAACCAAGATGTCCTTCAACAGAAGAAAGGATAAACTGTGAGACACCCATAAAATGGATTAGTCAGTGATTAAAAATAAGGTATCCAGCTAAGAAAAGACACAAATTAATCTTGGATATATTTTGCAAAGTGAAAGAAGCCAGTCTGAAAATGCTACACATGGAATGACTTCAAGTGTATCACATTCTGGGGAAGTCGAAACCATGGAAACAGTGATTGCCAGGAATGGGAGGCCAGTAGGAAAGGTTCCACAGGTGAAGCACAGGAGATTCTTTCAGATCAATAAAACTATTTTGTATGATCCTGTAATGGTTGATATATGACACTGTACACTTGTGAAAAACTATTAATCTTTACAACACAAAGCATGAACTTTCATGTATGCAAATTTTAAAAAATCATTCAGGAGGTTGGGAGAATCACAGGATTTCCCAAGAAACCAGGTCAGACAAGACAGTCTAATAATATGACAAATATATGGAACAACCTCTGGAGAAGGATGTTGACCTAAATTATCGTGGAAACAAGTGAGGTCTATAAGAATACAGGCTAAAGAACTAAACGTAAATACAGTATTTTAAGCTGATAAAAACATTTCCCATGGGGTACAAGTCAAAAACTCTGATATTGTCATATATGTACACTAGAATTAAATAAGTAATTAAATGGAATGTGGATGATGGAGCCAGGTTTCTCAATGACTGAGTGGGAGTTCATAATCCTGTGTAAAAGATTAGAATGATCTATGGATTAGATCTGGAGACATCAATATGAACTCATTTTTAGCTTACTACAGATAAAATGCATAAAGGTGATTTCATAAAGAAATATTACTGAGGGGTGGGGGAAACAGGGTGATGGTTATTAAGGAAGGCATGTGTTGTGCTGAGCACTGGGTATTATATATAACTAATGAATCATTGAATAGTACATCAAAAACCGATGTATAACTGAACATCATAAAAAAAACAAACAAAAAGATATTACAGCTATACCTCTATATATTGCTTAGTAGTATATATACGCACATTTCCTTGCTGTCAGTAAAAATGACAGCCTAGCAGCAACAAGAGTACCTAGCAACCAGATAGTTGTTTTGTTTTGTTTTGTTTTTTAAGATTTTATTTATTTGACAGAGAGAAACACAGCCAGAGAAGGAACACAAGCAGGGGAACTGAGAGAGGGAGAAGCAGGCTTCCCGCCGAGCAGGGAGCCCGATGTGGGACTCAATCCCAGGTCTCCGGGATCATGACCTGAGCCAAGGGCAGTCGCTTAACCAATGAGCCACCCAGGTGCCCCCCAGATACAGTTTCTAATACCATCCCCCAAATAAAGGAAACAAGGCTCTCTGGAGAAATGGCTGATCCAAGTACTGTGGCAAAAAATACACAAAATGAGCCCTGAGCATCTTATAGTGTTACATTGACCCTTCCCCATCTGGATTTTAAGGATGAGATCTAAATCCAAATTAAAAGTGATCTCATCCATGTTTTATATTCATATCAAAATATCTTACATTATGCTGACATGTTTGAATAATTTAAATAAACTCGTGTTTCTTTACTTTAACACACTGCATTTACAGAGAATCCATGCCTGTTTTTCTCATCAAAACATAAATTACAATTATATAAGAGGTAGTAGCATTCTCTATTATCAGTGGTTGTTTTATTTTCAAAATCATTCTAAAATAATCTTTACATGCAGAGTAAATACTGATCCAGCTGATGTATGACAGCAGAAAATGAGGAGCCTACTGTTATTAAAAATTCAACACACTCAGTACTTTAGTAAAAGCACCCTGGGGGCGCCTGGGTGGCTCAGTTGGTTAAGTGACTGCCTTCGGCTCAGGTCATGATCCTGGAGACCCGAGATCGAGTCCCACATTGGGCTCCCTGCTCGGCAGGAAGGCCGCTTCTCCCTCTCTCACTCCCCCTGCTTGTGTTCCCTCTCTGGCTGTGTTTCTCTCTGTCAAATAAATAAAAAAAATCTTAAAAAAAAAAAAAAAAAGAACATCTCTTTAAAAAAAAAAAGCACCCTGATCAAGCCCTTTCGAACCAAAAAGGATTAACAATTAAACTGTAATTCAATTCCTTCAGATCCATTTGCACACACTAAGAGTTTTAATGTGACTCGTAGGATACCAGGAAGACAGCCTATTAAGGTAAAAACAAAACTCAGAACTAGTAAAAAGTCTAAGGAACAAAAAGTTTTTCTTGAGCCAGTAAATTATCTTCCTTTTCCTTCAGATCTCCTGCTTCGTAAGCTACCTATTCCGATAATGGCTCCACCTTAACCTTTAAAATCACCCTTCTCTGGGGCACCTGGGTGGCTCAGTTGGTTAAGCGACTGCCCTCGGCTCAGGTCATGATCCTGGAGACCTGGGATGAGCCCCACATCGGTTTCCTTGCTCAGCGGGGAGCCTGCTTCTCCCTCTCTCATTCCCCCTGCTTGTGTTCCCTCTCTGGCTGTGTTTCTCTCTGTTAAATAAATAAATAAAATCTTAAAAAAAAAAATCACCCTTCTCTGATGATCAATTCTGTTTTTTACTCTCTATTACATGCACTCCAATCAATGGATTCTTCTTCTATACCTTCAACACCTGAGTCCCATTTTTCAAATTTCTTATTAGAACTTTCTAAAATAAGCATTTTTAACTAAAAATAAAAAACAAAGAGGGGCACGTGGGTGGCTCAGTCAGGCATCTGCCTTCAGTTCAGTTTATGACTAGGATCAAGTCCCATGTCGGATTCTCTGCTCAACGGGGACCCACTGCCCACTGCTCCTCCTACTTGTGTGCTCTCTCCCCCTACCAATAAATTAAATCTTTAGTTAAAAACAAACAAAACAAAGAAAGAAATTAACGTTTTCTACAGTTCACATAAATTTGATCTCGCCTCTGTGGCATTAAAAACACCCTGATTTTCCTTTGGGGAAGCACCCGTACTCAGGGTCTCAATCCATACCATTAAACAAGTTGTCATATATTAATCAGAAAATCATAACCTTGGTCTTTATAAAGCTTAATGGAATTTCTAATCCTCTAGTAACATGCTAAAAGAAAAAGTCCATCCATTCTCTTCATAAGTAACCCATTCAGATATTCCTCCAAAACTATACATATTACCTTTTTTTTTTTAAGATTTTATTTATTTGATAGAGAGAAACACAGCCAGACAGGGAACACAAGCAGGGGGAGTGAGAGAGGGAGAAGCAGGCTTCCCGCCAAGTGGGCAGCAGGATGTGGGACTCGATCCCAGGTCTCCGGGACCACGACCTGAGCCAAAGGCAGTCGCTTAACTAACTGAGCCACCCAGGCGCCCCTATACACATTACCATCTTAAAGAAAGTCTTTGAAGTAACTATTTACATTCAACTACTTTCAAACGTTTATCAAAGCCTTTGCTTTAAAAAAAGATATAATCTACAAAACAAAGGCAAATACAAGTGTAATGATTCTTAACATCTGGCCATTGCAAAGTTCTAGTCAGAAATCAGTAACTTAAAAAAAAAAAAAAAAAGACTATATTTTAATGCTTAAATGATGCCAGAGTACTCCAAACTATATTGTGATAACTGTAGGCAAAGGACTTGAATAGATATTTTTCCAAAGATGATACACAAATGGCCAATAAGCACAGGGAAAGATGCTCAACATCACTATCACTAGGGAAATGCAAATCAAAACTGGAATGATACCTCTTCATAGCAATCAAGATGGCTGCTGCAGAAACGCCTGGGTGGCTTAGTCGTTAAGTCTGCCTTCATCTCA
>PITA01002206.1:16061-168644 GCA_004023965.1 Spilogale gracilis
AAAAAAAAAAAAAAAAAAGATTATTTATTAGAGAGAGAAAGCACAGAATGAGATCAAGAGGGAGAAGCAGACTCACTCCACCCCACCCCACCCCCCCACCCCCTGCTTGATCCCAGGACCCTGGAATCATGACCTGAGCTGAAAGCAGATGCTCAAATGACTGAGCCACTCAGGTGCCCCAGAAATTCCCATTCTTGTGCATTGCTGGTAGGAATACAAAATGGTGCAACCATGGGGGTAAACAGTACAGTGCTTTTTCAGAACACCCAGCAATTCTACCTGTGGGTACACATCTAAAAGAACAGAAAGCAGGGACTTGAAAAAATGATGTACATCCATGTTAACAGCAGCACTAATCACAACAGCCAAAAGGTGGAAGCAAATCAAATGCCCATAAATAGGTAAATGCCAAAAGAAGGGTGCCTGGGTGGCTCAGTTGGTTAAGCCACTGCCTTCAGCTCAGATCATGATCCTGGCATCCCAGGATCAGGATCGAGTCCCACATCGGGCTCCTAGCTCTGCAAGGAGTCTGCTTCTCCCTCTGACCTTCTCCCCTCTCATGCTCTCTCTCGCTCACTCTCTCTCCCAAATAAATAAATAAAATCCCTAATAAAAAAAAAAATGCCTCAACAAAATGTGGTATATACATACAATACTATTGTGTATATTTTACCAAAATAGTCACTGCAGACTACAATCTAAATCACTTTATACCTGTCTACCCAAAACCCACAAAAGTCACTAACATCCTTGCATGCTTTTACAGACCATCTTTCAAAGTAAATTTTAAAAGGCAAACTTTCAAACTTTTAGAGAACTTAAAAGTGGCACTTATGTAGCACACAAATGAACTACTACTAATGCCTTAGAGCTTTTCTGTCCTCTACCGGAAAAGAAAACGGACCATGATTCTTAATTCTTATTCAAATTTAAATCCTTTTAGAAAACACTGATAATCCAATAATGCAAGTTAAACCAAAACAAGATATCATATACCTACCACAATAAAGTTATTTTTACAAAACAAGACAATACCAAGTGGTGATCCTAACTGGAACACTCCTACAGAGCTAATGGAAATGCTAAAAACTGGTCAGTTCAGTAGTCTCCTATAAACATACATTTTCTGCAAACTATGTTTAAAAGGACTGAAATCATATCACTGTATATTCTTTAACTGGATTAAGTTATAGAGTAACAAAACATAGCTTAAAAACCACAACTTTGTTGGCATCTAAACAACATACTTCTAAATAATGCAGAAGTAAAAGAAGAAATCAAACAGGAGATCTGAACTGAAATATAAATGAAAACATGACATCTCAAAATTTATGGGATGCAGCTAAAGTAGTACTCAGAGAAAATTCATAGCAATAAATACCCAGAGTAGAAAAGAAGGTCTCAAATCATTGAGGTACACTTTCACTCTAAGAAACTAGATGAAGAGTTACTTAAACCCCAAGTAAGCAGAAGAAAGGACATGATAAAGGGCAGAGAAGAAGCCAATAAAAAAACAGAAAAATGTTAGATGAAGTCAGAAGCTGGTTCTTAAAGAAAATATACTCAAAGAAAGAAAAAATACTGATAACCCTGTGGTCAAACTGATACAGAATAAAAGGGAAAAAACACAAATTACCAATATCAAGGAACATAACTACAGATCTAAAGACATCAAAAGGAAGACAAGAGAATACTATGAACTTTAAGGCAGTAAATCCAACAACTTAGATGACCAGACAAATTTCCTAGACGACAAATCACCAGAACTTCAGAAGAAATGAAGTAACCTAAAGATCCCTATATCTAATAAATCGATCTGTCTTTAAAAAGTCTTTTAGGATCTTCCAACAGGGCACCTGTTGGGTGGCTCAGCTGGTTAGGCGTCTGCTTTTGGCTCAGGACATGGTCCCTGGGTCCTGGGATCAAGTCCCAGGTGGAGTCAGGCTCCCTGCTCCCTCTCCCTCTGCTGGTCCCCCTGCTGTATGCTCTCAAGCATACACTTTCTCTCATGTACTCTAATAAACAAAATCTTTAAAAATAAATAAATAATCTTCCCACAAAGTCCTGGCCCAGATGGCTTCACTAGAGAATTTTACCAAAACTGTAAGGAACTTAATACCAATTCTACACAATGCTTTTGAAGAAAATTGAAACAGAGGAAAAACATCTCAATTCATTCTATCAGGTTAGCATTATCCTTAGACCAAAACCAAAGACATTATAAGAAAAATTAAAGACCTATATCCCTCATGAATATAGACACAAACTTATCTTCAACAAAGGACTCACATTTAAATACAGAGAATACTGTACAAGTCAATAAGACAACCCAATAAAAAAAAAATGGGCAAAAGATAACAACACTTATCCAAAGATCTATAGATGGTAAATAAGACCATTTACCAGATGCCTAACATCTTTAGTTATTATGAAAATGCAAATTAAAGTCCCAAAGAAATAATACTACACATCCACTAAAATAACTACACTATTTAAGACTGACCATACACCAGTGTTTTCTAAGATGTAGAGCAATCACTGCTAGTGGTAAAATAGTAAAACCACTCTGGAAGAAGTCTGGCAGGTTGTTAAAATTTTAAATATACATCTACAGTAGGACCCAGGGAATCTACCCCTAGGTATTTATCCAAGAGAAATGAAAGCATGTATCCACACAAAGTCCTGTAGATGAATGTTCACAGCAGCTTTATTTCTAATAGCCCCTAACTGGAAACAATCCAAATGACCACCAAGAGGCGAATGGAAAACTAATTGCAGTATATCCACATAATGGGATATCACTCAGCAACAATAAGGAATTAGCTACTAATACACACAACAAACCGGATAAATCTCACAATAATTCTAATGAGTGGAAAAAAAGAAAAAAAAATCCAGACAAGAAAGTGCATACTATATGGTTCCATCTATATACAATTCTAGAAAACTCAAACAAAACTATAGTACCAGAAAGCAAATCAATACTGACCAGAAAACAAGGCAATGAATTACCCTTGGGCTCAAGGAAATTTGGGAGCGAGGTGGGAGTTAGATATGTTCAAATTACACATTTAAAGTATATGCAGCTTATTCATACCTTAATATTACTGTTTTTTAAAAAACCATAATGATGTAAATTTAAAGCACCAACTATCACTCCCCACACACACACACACTAGAATGGCTTTAAATATAAAGGATATTTCATATGGTAAAGACACCAGCAACTGGAACTCTAGTTCACTGCTGGTGGGAATGCAGAATGGTAAAGCCAATTTGGAAAACATTTTGGCAGTTTCTTATCAAGTTATTAAGCATTTACCACACAATCTAGCCATTGCTTTTCAATACCACTAGGCATTTGCCCAAGAAAAATGAAAGCGTAAGTCCACGCAAAGGCCTTATGTGAACATTCATAACGGCTTTATTCATAAGTGCCAGAAGCTGGAATCAAATCAAAGGCCTATCAACTAATAAGAGCCTAAATTAATTATACATCAATCTGTAAGACAGGAAAGAATACAAACCTTAAGAAATCCTGGAAAAAGGTTGGGGGGGAGCAGAGGAGGATGGGCGAAATGGGTAAAGGAGACTGGGAGATCCAAGTTCCAGTTATGGAATGAAGAGGTCATGGGAATAAAAGGCACAGCATAAGCAATATAGTCAATAATATTGCAACAGTGTTGTATGGTGACAGATGGTAGCTTCACTTGTGAGCACAGCAGAAGGAATAGAGAATATTGAGGGGCGTCTCGGTGGTGCAGTTGGTTGAGTGTCTGCCTTCAGTTCAGGTCATGATCCCAGTGTCCTGGGATAGAGTCTCATATCTGGCTCCCTCCCTTCTCCCTCTCCCATTCCCCTGCTTGTGTGCTCTCCCTCCCTCTCTCTCTCTCTCTGTCAAATAAATAAATAAAATCTTAAAAAAGAAAAAAGAATGTTGAAATTCTATGTCGTACACCTGAAACTAATGCAACATTGCACATCAATTATACTAAAAAAAATTTTTAAGACCCTTGTGAGAATGGATAGAGAAAATGTGAAAAAGTACGTAGTAAACTATAAAGCATGACACAGAGCATCACATTAATCACTGCTTACTAAAAGAAGTGGTGATAGGAAAGTACCCAGAAATCATACCTTCATGCTTGTTTCATGAAGAACAACACTTTTAAGATTCATCCATGCTGTTGTATATATCTGTAGTTAAGTCCTTTCTATTGTTGAGTGTTACTGTATACTAGTATACACATATTTTAGCTCAATAAAACTGATTTTTGAACCAATAATATATAGCAAAATATTGGTAATTTTCAGCAAAATTAAGATACCACTCTAACTGCAAAATGTATTCTAAATTCTTCTGTAGCAAAAGAGCACAGAACTCAGGGTTAGAGGCCTGAAATTTAAATCTAGGATTTGCCATACTTACTGTAAAATACAAATCTCAAAACATTCTTGTGAGAATAGAAAAGAGAAAAAGTATTCTGTAAACTATAAGGCACGATACAGAGTATCCACACTTATCACTGCTTACTCGAAAAAGTAAAAGTTTCAGGGGCGCCTGGATGGCAAAGTCATTTAGCATCCAACTCTCGGTTCAGCTCGGGTCATGATTTCAGGGTTCTGAGATGAGCCCCATGAGGGCTCCACACTCAGTGCAGTCTGCTTCAGACTCTCTCCCTCTGCCCCACCCTGCTGCACATGAGCTTGCTCTCCCCTTCTAAAATAAATTAATTTTTTTTAAAAAAAGTTGTGAGTAGAAAAATACTGACAAATTAACTAATGGCTTATAAAATTAGTCCCTCCTCAAATGCACCTGCCTCTGCCTCCTCATACCTATGTAATCTAAGACAAGTCACTTAGCCTCCGTGAGCCCTGTTTTCTTTCATTTGTGAAACAGAGCTATTAACAGAAGATACCACATATTGAGAGAATCAAATGAGTAAATATGTGTAAAGCACTTGGTACAAAGATAACAGGTTTTAGCTCTTCTTACAAAACACTATTATTTTTATCCTACCAAACCTAAACCTAGAGCCATCCTACTTATCCAAGGTACAATAGTGTAGGTCATACCAGTAATCTAGATCAGGGCTTCTGAAACTTTTAGTGAGCAGAATCACCTGGAGAGCTTCTCTAAAAAAACAAAACTTTTTTTAGATGAATTCTAGATTTAGAAAATTATTGTGCATAATTCAGTACAAAAAGTTCCCATATATTGTATATACAGTCTCTCCTACCACTAACATCTTATGTTAGTACAGTACATTTATCATATTCAGTGAACCAATACTGATACATAATAACATCCATACTCTATTCAGACTTCCTTAGTTCTCCCCTAATGGATTACTTCTGTTCTAGGATCCCATCCAAAATACCATATACACATTTTGTAGTCATATCCCGTAGTAAAACACAAGTTACTGAAACCCAGACATTCCTAATGAGAGCACATGAGGTAGGGGGTCCAAAAATTTGCATTTCTAACAAGCTCCCAAGGATGCTGATGGGGCCAATCTAAAATACATAGAGAATAGCTCTAGATTCTAGAATCCAAAAGTGATGTTCAATACAATAGACACTAGCCAAATGTGGCTACGAAGCATTTAAGGGTGGCTAATCTAAATTGAGATGCCCTGCATATGTAAAATAACCAAAGAGTTGAAGACTTACTCTGAATAAAAGAATCATGTGATTACATGATGAGATGATAAAAAAAAATTTATTTCACTTGGGGTTTTCTCCCATTTTTACTTTCTATCATGAGTACTAAAAAGTTTGAAAATTACACAGGTGAGGGGCAGCTGGCTGGCTCAGTTGGAGGAGAATGTAACTCTTGATCTCTGGGTTGAGTTCGAGATCCATGTTGGGTGTAGAGATTACTCATATAAAAATAAAATATAAAATAAGGTTACACAGGTGACTGGCATTACATTTCTTTTTTTTTTTTTTAAGATTTTATTTATTTATTTTACCTAGAGAGAGAAACACAGCAGAGAGAGGGAACACAAGCAAGGGGAGTGACTGAGAGAGAAGCAGGCTTCCTGCCGAGCAGGGAGCCTGATGTGGGGCTCAATCCTGAGACTCCGGGATCATGACCTGAGCCACAGGCAGTCACTTAACCAACTGAGCCACCCAGGCACCCTGGCATTATATTGCTATTGGAATGCAGTAGTTTGTGGTCTGGGCCGTAGAGGAGCAAGGTTATCACCTGGGGGCTTGTTGGAAGTTCAGGTGATTGCCAGGCACATTAAAGTTTGAGAAGCACTAATTATCAACAGGGGAGGGACACGTCAGCATTTGGCAGTCTGGTTCAAATGAAAAGCTAATCAGCTGCAAACTGAAACTGCACGATATTTGTTAAGTCAATAAAAGTAATAGGGGAAAAAAAAAAAGTAATAGGGAAATGGCTGAATCACAGCAAAGATATCCACAACTAAGGATGTGGCATAATTAGACCAGTTAACAACTGAAGAAAAGAAAAACCACAAAGATAGCAACCCAATGGGTTCCTCAAAAGAGGATGATATGAAAAGCATGATTTGAAATACAATATGTGATACCATCATACTTTTTCATGTCTGATTCATTTCACAAAACAGTGCACATTTGCAATTAAAACTAAAAATGTAAATATTAGATAAAATAGAAGTTTAATTTCACTTTTCTCTCTCACTACTAGAGAACTGTAGTGTCCATTTTGGGCAGATTCACCTTAAGTTACCTTTTCTTAGTACCAGTTTTCTCAGGTAAGCAAAATACTGGTAGTGCCACGTAAGGATTTTACACATCACTAGATTTACTGTTTTATTTCTGTCAACTTAAAATTTTTATTACCCTATTATTCTCAGGAATGTCAACTATACAACTTCAAGTACATAAATTTGTAAAGCCCATGGTCTATCCACCTATTTTTTAAAAGCACCAAACAGAAACTTTCTAATTAATGAAATGAAAACCAAATGATTAACTACAAATACTAACCTATTTTTCTACAGCATTTATAGTACATGTTTTCACTTGTGCCTCACAACTGGCATAGAAAGTAAAAATATAAATAAATAAATACCTAAAGTAAAAAAATAAATACCTAAAGATACATACTGACTACATATGGATAACTAATCTTTACAAATGGCATATGAAGAATCAATGAGTTAGAAACCGTTTTCAACTTCTATGGCTGATCAAGTACGAACAGAAAACTGTCAACAGATACCAGGCATACACATACACACATACAATCTGTTTCATTACATTTAACTTTTCTCCCCAAGAAACACCTCCAAATCAGAAAAGTACATGCAACCACGAGTCACACATATGTGTTCCAGTTGTCTGGTTCTTCAGGGTGCATGGCTGAAGGTTAAGCCTTCAGATACTGCTTCTAGGCACTGCACTAGTCTCCCAAATCCCTATTATGAAATGATTTCAAGGCATTTCAAAACAGAGCAAAAGAAAAATTACTAGCACCAGCAGCCAGAAAGTCTACCAGACAAGAAAAGGTACGGAAAGATGACCCATTCTGTAACACACCTCCCTACAGATCCGGTAAGGAACATTGGATATGGACAAATGAGTAACAGCTCTAGGCCACTGTTTCCCACGTTTTTCTACGAAGCAGGCGTGGCCAGAGGCTAGATACTTTTTAACAACCTTCCACTCTTAACACTGAGTCTTCTGAGGTCTCACCTTCCAAAGGCAGAATCTGAACCAGAAGCGGAGTGACTCCTCACTTGAGCTTTCCTCCACATTTCCTTCCCTTTGGAATATGTGCATAAATATTCGATAAAAGCTCCTCTCGTGTGTCATAATTAATCATAAAGCGATTCCAGTGTTAGCTGCCTTTACCCATCATAAACACTGCACTTGGAATGACATTAGGACTTTCCGAAAGGTATGCCTTTAAACATTTTACTTTAATCTTTGCAAATGCATTGAAAACTGCTGCTGCAGTCAGAAGGAAAACATCACAAGCCTCTGAAACCAAGGCCCTGCCTTTTTCTGTGATGACCCTGCAGACATTTCTTCTCTCGGAGGGTCTGCAATAACTTAAGATACAACACGTAAAGGGCAGCCATTCTTGGAAGGCAATCAACTACGCTGAAATGGGAGGAGGGCAACATGCTTGTAAAGAGTTTTTAGTTTTTGTTGTTGTTGTTGTTTTTTTAATTCAAGGACTTTGAGGAGATTGCTCCCAGAAGAGCTAGAGTAGCAAGTGTCCATTCAACGGGGCGGGGCAGCTCTAAAGACTGCGGAGACGAAAGTACCAGTTTAAGGTCAGCGATCCTCGAGGGGAGGCCTCAGGTGGGCTCCCTCGGTGGGCGGGGGTTTGCACACCCCACAGCAGTTAGAGAGCGGGCACACGCAGCTGCAGAAGGCGAGGAAAGAGGGCGGCACCAGTCTGCCTTTTACACACACACACACACACACACACACACACACACAAACACACACACCGACGCCCTCCTTCGTAGGGGCGGGGCAGGCGGGCGCTGCCCTCACACAGGAAGTCAGGAAACCCGGGGGGCAGAGGAGCCACAACTTCAAGCCATTTAAACCCTCTCGCCCACGTCAGTCAAAGGTCTGGCTACGACTCCCCTTCTCCCCGCGCCGACCCTGCGCCCCGTGTCCCCACCCCTCTCGCGACGCTCCCGGCCGCACCTCGCGCGCACCTCGCCACCGACGCGCCTCCCGCACACACCTCCCCCTAACTCCGCCGCCCTCGGCCGGCACAGCCTCGACCGCGGACGCCTTTGTGCAGCACCTCACCAACCTGCCCTCGGTCCATGGGGACCCGCGTCCCGCCACCTTACCGAGAGCACGGCGGCCTCGCAAGAGGAAGCGCTCTCTCGTATTATCATGGGATCTCCGGGACACCAAGGCGAGCCTGAAAGGCGCTCCCACCGCTGCGGCCGCAGCCCGCCAGTCCCCGCAGGCTGGTCTCCGAGGGAGGGTAAGTTCCAGGGCACGTCGGAGCGCGCCGGCGCGGGGGCGGGGCGGGGCTGGCGGCTCACGTGACGGGGGCGGGACGAGGCTCACGTGACGACCCGGGCGGGCTCGGGGTGAATCGGCGGAGGTGGATCCGGGAGAAGGGGGGGAAGGGGGAGAGGCGGAGGGACTGGGTAAGAGACTCCGGCAGGCGGGGTTGCAGCGCAAGAAGTGGGCGTAAGCACTTTGTAAACATGAAGTGGGAAACGTGGAGAGAAAACGCTCGGGAGAAAACGAGGGAAGGGCGAACGGGAAACGGACCGAGCTGTAGGGTGACAGGAATGGAGCCCAGGGAAAGAGGGGCGGTGGACCCTGCCCGCTCCCTTCTTGGCCCACCGGCCTGCTGGGAACTGCTGCTACCAGACTAGGTCAGTCAGTCGTTCACTGCCCCGGAAATCCCTTGGGGAGACTCGGAAAAAGTGCCACACGCCACTTCAAGGGAACGAAATGGAACTCTGGAGACCCTGAGTCCATTTAGTGGGGCCATGCGGAGCTGTCCTGCGCCGGGGCCACCAGGGCAGATTGCCTCACCAGCTGTTCACACTCGGGTGAGGGAGGCCCTGGGGACCCCGGAGCGGGCGCTCCACGGTCAGGCTGCTCCAAAACAGCATAACCACTCTTTAAGCTGCCCACGGGGCCTGCAGTGTGTAAGCCCCAGGGCCACAGTGTCATTGGCCAAAGTCATCACAGTTTGCAGCGTTTGCACTTGGGCAGCACAGAAGTCAGAGACATTCAAGTTCTTCATGTTGGGGTGAGCCTGTGGCAGCAGTTGTACTGGACAGGAAATCTGTAAAAGACACCTCGTTTCTGTCTTTGTTACTTCGCGACCTCAACTGTCAGTGGAGTGTGTTGACTGAACTAAAAGGCTCCTCCTTCTTCTAGCCCTAAATTTAATAACTGTGAGGAAAACTAACTCATAAGTATTAGGTCATGAGAAACCATTCAGTAATCAGTTGTTAAATGTGTCTGTTATGGTGCCAGATGAAATTTTAATAATGCTAGATTAAAAAAAAAAAAGAATTTAGTTAGGGAGCCACTCTTCTGGAATTGGCCCTTTTCTGTTCTTCACCTGATACTTAAAGATGCCATTATGTCTGGTGTCCTCATAAGCTGAACTTCCTGTTGTTTTTTAATAACTGCAAAGAACACGGGTATTGGCAAAACTTTAAGAGCTGTAGTTTTCCACCTTCTTATTAAATTAAATCTAGGGGGGGGGGCAGCACTGAAGTTTAAAATATTTCCCTTTTAGAAAGAAAAGATACTTAAAAAAAAAAACAACAACAACACCGGAGACCATACTGTCTCTATCATTGTACTTGCTACTACCCTATCTTTGGCACTGATTTTTTTTCTGTCTTCCTCAGTTTCTCCATGTTCCCTTTTCAATGCCTTGTTCAGCATATGGGGTATTGCTGCTGTATGCTTCTGCAACTCTTTGCCATAGAATCCCTGATGATCTCTTTCTAGAACCAAAACAAGGAACGACTGTGAAAAGTAAACTGTGCCCTGACAGGAATGTGCTGATAACTTTATCTTCCCTACTCCCCAAACCTGAACTGGGCACCCTTGGTTTCAGCAAGAGATAGAACTGAACAGTTTGCATATACTTGTTGATCTGCTTGTGACTCTACTTCCTATTTCACAACATAATCTCAGATGATACCACAATGCCCACAGTATGCTGATCACTACCAACAGCAGATGGAGTCAGATAAAAAGAGCTCTCACCCAAGTGTGTTGTTTGAAAAGGACCTGATGGAGAGCTATGCAATCATTTGCAACACTGCCTCTAGTTAGTTTTTAAATAACACCAGTAGCATATGTCTGGCGCCTGTGCGGGATCTCAACAGATCATTTTCAGGATATTGACATTTAACTGGCTTCTAATGAAGTAGCACAGAGTTCCAAAATGTAGAACTCAATCGTAAGCTCCACAAAGGCAGAGGTGTGCATTTGATTTCGGTATACGTATGTGTGTATGTGTCTCCAAAGATCCTAAAGCACAATACATTCCTGTTGAATGTATTTTTGAGTGAAAACATACCCTGTAAATTGTTGGATATGCCCTGCTTTCTAATTCTTTAATAGATAACCCACTTTTCATTGTGTATTTCTAAATGAAAAGGCATAAAATTATATCTGGTATCCCTGCTTTGGCTAGGCTCTAGAGGAAAGGAATTTGGCAGTACCTATCAAAATTACAAATGCATACATATTCTGAATTTATTTCTAGGGATTATCCCACAGATGTATTTCTTATAGTATGGTTGAGAATAGCAAATGATTGGGAATAACCTAAATATCCATCCTCGGGACCCCTAGTTAAATTATAATAAACCCATACATTCAAATGTGGCTGTTAACAAAAGAAGCAAAGATGTTCATGTTTTAATATTACAATCTCCAAATTTTTTGTTAAATGAGAAAATGGTGCCGAATAGTGTATTAGCTTGTATATGCATTAAACTAGGACAAACTGTTGAGGTGTAAGAAGTCTGTGGATAGAAGCCATGGGAAAGACCCTTCATTGTAAACATATCTAAAGTTTTTGATATTCAAACCATGAGATTGCTTTGTCTATTCAAAAGTTAAATAAGATATTTAATTTAATTTTTTTCTGGCATCTTTATTTTGTTATTAAAACATCCAGGTTTGGGTGCCTGGTTGACTCAGTCAGTTATGCATCTGCCTTTGGCTTGGGTCATGATCTCTGAGTCCTGGAATCAAGCCCTTCCTTTGGCTCTGCTCAGCGGGGAGTCTGCTTCTCCTTCTCCTTCTCCCTCTGCTCTCTCAAAAAAAATAAATAAATAAAATATTTTTAAAAGTCAAGTCTGGGGGCACCTGGGTGGCTCAGTTGGTTAAGTGACTGCCTTCGGCTCAGGTAGTGATCCCGGAGACCTGGGATCAAGCCCTGCATCAGGCTCCCTGCTAGGCAGGAAGCCTGCTTCTCCCTCTCTCAGTCCCCCTGCTTGTGTTCCCTCTCTGGCTGTGTTTCTCTCTGTCAAATAAATGAATAAAATATTTTTTAAAAAATCAAGTCTGTGGTGCCTGGGTGGCTCAGTTGTTGGCTCAGGTCATGATCTCAGAGTCCCAGGATCAAGCCCTCCATTGGGTTCCTTGCTGTGTGGGAAGCCTGCTTCTCCCTCTCCCACTTTCCCTGCTTGTGTTCCCTCTCTCGCTGTGTCTCTGTCTGTCAAATTAATAAATAAATAAAATCTTTTTTAAAAAAATAAAACATCCAGGATTCACCTATTTATCAAAGTTTACCTAATCAGAATAAGTATATCAGGTAAACATACATCAGGTAGACTTTTTAAAAATTCAGTTATTTTCGTTAAGTTCTGATTGAACAATAAATACTCCTTTCTGAAATAACGTAATATCCAAGTCTGAAGCTTGGTATATACCATATCAAATATATGTATATTTTCAAAAGTACTTTATTTTTCTTGAAGTAGAGCCTGATGAGCAAATTTTAATGGCTTGGAACCTCTGATTTAAGTAATAAAACTAGAATTTTCTGGACCCTTTGTTCATCTCCTTTTTTTTTTAAGATGTTATTTATTTATTTGACAGAGAGAAACACAGCTAGAGAGGGGACACAAGCAGAAAGGAGTGAGGGAGAAGCAGGCTTCCCTCCCTGTCCAGCAGGGAGCCCGATGTGGGGCTTGATCGCAGGACTCTGAGATCATGACCTGAGCCAAAGGCAGGTGTTAACAACTGAGCCACCCAGGCACTGCCCCCCCCCACCTTTGTTCATCTCCTAATTAAGGTCGAGAACAACATATATGGGATAAAACACTGAAGGCATGTCTTTCTGTGTGTATCTGTTAATTCACCCACTTTGTAATGTCAACTGCCTACTATTTTCCAAAGGTCACCCAGATGCCCTGCAAATTATTTTGCCTATGTTTCTGCATTGTATTTATTTCTAGGCTTAATTTCCAGAAATTTAAAATAAATTATAATCATAGACTACATATAGTAGCATTCAAATTTATATAACACCATCTCCTTAAGCATTTTAAGGGCTTTGTAAATATTTCCTGTGAAATCTCAGTTGACACCATATAAACTTATATGATTAGTGTTTTTACACTCTTGTTAAATACAAATGCAAGCATCAATAATTAGGACTAAAGGACGAATTGCCACCTGGAAATGTTTTTAAAATTACATGGGCAGGGCTGCCTGATACCAGAAAATTAGTAAGAGGCTTTATAATTTAAACTATGTAACCCCAGCCAATCAATTATTAAAGATACATTTTTAATTTCTTCTGTTTATATCCTTTAAATTAAATATGAACTCATTTAATTTTTATATATAACTCAGATAGAGGCACTAAGAAATGACCCTAGAATTAATAAAAATCAATGATGAATAACTCATATATAAATCATGAAAAACCTTTGGTATTTGTCACAAGTAAGCAGTAGTACAATGTTTCAACATGAAACATAGCTCAGATAGAAATATTTCTTTTTTCTTTTGTTTATTTTTTAGATTTTATTTATTTACTCAACAGAGAGAAACACAGCGAGAGAGAGAACACAAGCAGAGGGAATGAGAGAGGGAGAAGCAGGCTTCCTGCCTAGCAGAGAGCCTGATGCGGGGCTTGATCCTGAGAATCCAGGATCACCCAAGCTGAAGGCAGATGCTTAATGACGGAGCCACTTGGGTGCCCCAAGATAGAAATATTTCCTGATTTAAAAATTAAGATGCTTCCCTAACTTTGGGAATAACGCAAAAATGTCTGCTTTCACTACTCCTAGTCAACATTGGTTCAACAAAGTATCTGGCAATAAGTAAATTTGTAGATAAAACTTTATGTGCATTTATATAATTTGGTACAATAGATAAAACACACAAATCACATTATTAGAATCCATATGACTGGGCAAGGGGATTAAACAAGATAAAAGTAACCTGGCATTTTGTAGGTGGTCAGCAAATGATAAATTTGAAGTTCTGTGGAGTTTTTCAACTCTTTGCAAAAGAGTAATTTGTTATAAAGTAGTGGAAGACAGACCTTTACAGATAGACTTCCTTTGGGGGCACCTGGGTGGCTCGGTTAAGCTCCTGACTCTTGGTTTTAGCTCAGGTCATGATCTCATGGGTCCTGATCTCCTGGGTCTTGAGATCAATCAAGCCTACATCAGGCTCCACACTAAACACCGAATCCACTTGGGATTCTTTCCCTCTCCCTCCCCTCTACTCCTCTCCCCACTTGCGCGTTCTCTCTCTCTCTCTCTCTCTCTCTCTCTCTCTCTCTCTCTCTCAAATAAATAAATAAAAACTTTAAAAAAAAAAAAGGAAAATATACTGCTTTCTTAGTGCAGGCTCCTCCAGAAGCTGACCTTGAGGCAAGGATTAAAATGCTGGAAGTTTATTTGGAAGGTGCTGGAGGAACCAGGGGACTAAGGGAAGGAGATAGGGAAGAGGGAAATTGGTAAAGGATTTCTGTTGTGGGCAGTTGAAGGTTAACGCTACCAGAGAAATTCTGAGAGCAGAGCAAGAATAACCTCTCTTCTATTTTCAAATAAAACTGATAGCAGCCCTGGGGCACCTGGGTGACTCAGTTGGTAAGGCTTCTGCCTTTGGCTGAGGTCATGACCTGGGGGCCATGGGATCGAGTGGCTCCCTCCTCAGTGGGGAGTCTACCTTTCCCTCTGCCTCTTCCCACCACTCATGTGCTCTCTTTCTTTGCTCTCTATCAAATAAATAAATAAATAAAATCTTAAAAAAAAAAACAAAAAAAAACCCTGATAGCAGCCCTAAACACAAATACAAACGAGTTTGTGAGATTTTCTAAAGATAAGGGCAAGATGGAACCAGCCATCATAAATCCCATTTTCCTAAAGCTGCTGAATGAACCCTCCACCTCCATGGTAGCAGGGGCCTTTGCTGCTCTTAGGTGGGTGTGTGAAATTCGCAATGCTTGCAGTGTACATACTACCAATTCACTTCCATAATTGTGTATAAGATTGGTTTGAGGAGTCAATCCTGGAGAATTTTCTCTGTTCCACAGTAAGGAAGAAACATTTGTTTTCTTGTGGCCAGAATTATGTTAAAAATATTAGAACATTAAAATGCATATTGTCCGGGTACCTAGGTGGCTCAGTCATTAGGTGTCTGCCTTCAGCTCAGGTCATGATCCCAGGGTCCTGGGATTGAGCCCCGCATCGGGCTCCCTGCTCGGCGGGAAGCCTGCTTCTCCCTTTCTCACTCCCCCTGCTTGTGTTCCCTCTCTAGTTGTGTCTCTTTCTGTCAAATAAATAAATAAAATCTTAATAAAATAAAATGCATATTTACCTTTATTGTTACATAAAGTATAACTTTATCATTTTCCAGAATCAATCCAAATGTGATGCTATGACTATAAAACTCTAAGTCAGATCAACTGTAAATCAGATACCTGGCCATATAGACTATTCAAATAGCTGAGAACCAAGAAATTTTTTAAAAGCAAGGGAATCGGTATATGGAACAGAATCCATGCACAAAAATTACCCAATCCAAAATTCTGAGTTTAAGAGGTTCTTCTCATACTAACCACCATCCCCAGATTCATTCTCCACCCTTCTCTGTTCTGCTTTATGCCCTGGAGGCCGGCCCCTTGGAATTGTATCCAAACCAGACTCCCTTGTCCTGTTGTTTGGGGTTGAGAAGCAATGACAAAAGAAAGAAGGTGGAAAGAGAGGAAGGTCTGGTGTTTCTTCTCCCCACTCCCTGTCTTACCGAGATTCTGGTAGCTCCTCACCTTCACGAATGTGGTTCCCTTTAGGCCGCTCTCCTTTCATGGTTCTTGCTCTCTCCAGGCACAGGAACATTGACTGGTCGTTCCTGTCACACCTAGAGGTCAGGATGGTAGGGATTACTTCTGACTGTACTAATCTCTGAGTGCCTGACCACCCTCTTTTTGGCTCCTTTAACCCTACTCACACCTCTGTGAATAGTCCCATCATTAAATTTGCTTCCACTAAATTCATTTAAGTGGACCTTTTCCTGATAGGACCTTTTCCAGACCTCTCTGCCTGACATATTGGATTGACCATGTTCCTAATCAGGAGCAGCTTAGCCTTTGATAAATTGTGATAATTTTTTGTGCCACTGAAATTAAAGGGATTCCAGGGGATACCTCAACAAAATAATAATAATAATAATAATAATAATAAGAAGAAGAAGAAGAAGAAGAAGAAGAAGAAGAAGCAACATCCTGAGGGCAGATGAAATGAAAAGAGAAAAACACTCCATCAAAAGCAGCAGCGAATGCTCGAGTCCAGTTTTGGAAGAATTTAGTAAAGGCACTTCAAGAACTGTCAAGGTCATTGAACTTTTACTGATGTTCATTTTAATGACTCTAAGTGGTCCTAGTAAATGGGACTTCAAGGTAATCCTAAAAGATATTTACATAAAACACTGGCATGTATAAAAAACAGCCCGTTACCGCAAGATGCTGGCCAATGCTTAAGGTATTCAGATTTGTTTTTGTAAATTCGAGTTCCTAGACTTTAAGAAAATTGATAAAACTTTATTTTTATTTCTACTTTGAGAGTCTTTTCAATTTCTAAAAACATGATAGGCAAAATCATTTGTCAATCACCATTCACTAGGAGAAATACATTTTATTTTTAAAGATTTATTTATTTATTTGAGAGAGAGAGCACACAAGCATGAGAATCAAAGGGAGAATCAAAGGAAGAGAGTCTCAAGCAGACTCCCCCTGAGTGCAGAGCCCCATGGAGGGCTTGATCCCACAACCCTGAGATGGTGACCTGAGCAGGAACCATGAGTCGGATGTTTTACCTACTGAGCCACCCAGGCACCCCAAGATAAATAAATTTTAAGTAAGGAGATGAGTTGTATCTTAATACAGCAACCTATCTAGTTAAAAAAAGGATTTTACTAGGTCACCTGGGTGGCTCAGTTGATTGGGCATCTGCCTTTGGCTCAGGTCATGATCCCAAGATCCTGAGATCTAGTCCCTCATCAGGCTCCCTGCTCAACAGAGAGCCTATTGCTCCCTCTACCTGCCACTCCCCCTGCTTGTACAACCTCTCTTTCTCTCTCTCTCACTCTGATGAATAAATAAATAAAATCTTTAAAAAGAAAAGGATTTTACTAATTCTTTAGATCAACTTTGTATAGTTATTTCAATGATTGAAATTACTGGTTTTGGAAGGGGAGAAAATTCAACTTTCAGGGAACACTATATTACATCTGTTGATATTATCTTGACAGCATTTAGGTAACTGTCATGGCAACCACAATTTAATCCTCCATTAGTGTCTTGGAACACTCAGGCACCCCGGGAAGTGAGGAGGATGATTCAGCAGGCAGCACACCCCTGTCCTTGTGAGTCAGGAAAATACCAGTGTTCTCACTCATCATAGGAAATAGCAAATGCAGCCCCTACATGACCTGTAACAGTTTCCACAAGTGCTAGGTACTGGTTTCCTTAAATATTCTTGTACAGTGTGTTCAGGGATTTTGAGACAGATTTTCACTTTGTGCTAATGTGCAGCCTTTATTTCTCCTCCTTTTGTTTTCAAGCAATTCAAAACATATTCTTCACTTTCTTTTGGGTGCATGGTCCGTGGAAAGTGAAACAGTTCTTTTTGCTGCCTTACCGAGTTTGTTTCAAAGTGAGAAAAGAGGGGCACCTGGATGGCACAGTGCATTAGGTTTCCAACTCTTGGTTTCAGCTCAGATCGTGATCTCAGGGTGGTGATCTCAGTATTATAAACTCAGGGTTGTGAGATCAAATCCCCTGTTCGGCTCCACACTCAGTGTGGAGTCAGCTTGAGATTCTCTCTACCTCTGCCCCTCCCACTTGTACGCTCTCGCTCTCTCTCTCCCTCGAACATAAATAAATAAATGTTTTTTTAAAAAGTGGGAAAAGAGATTGAATTTAATGGTTAAAATGAGATAGTTTTGTTTTCCTTTCCTGGTATGCCATCACAGAATTTCAAAGCGTCAGGACTACTGAATTCAAATCCAGAATTGTGGTAAAACTCCTACATTCAGAGTGAACTATTTAATGACTCCGAAACATCAAGTGTACACAGTATGCTAAGTGGTAAAAGAGCTTTTTTTTGAAATTTTATTTGTTTATTTGTCAGAGAGAGAGGGAGGGAGAACAAAGCATGGGAAGCTGCAGACAGAGGACGAAGCAGACACCCCACTGAGCAGGGAGCCCAATGTGGGACTCGATCCCAGGACTCTGGGATCATGACCTGAGCCAAAGGCAGACACTTAGCCAACTGAGCCACCCAGGTGTCTTTAAGTGGTAAAAGATATATTTTAACAGTAAGAATAAAAGTAGGCAAATAATATGGCCACTTTGAAAAAGCATCACAAAAGTTCTTGCCATGTAGAACTTCCTGGGTTTTGTGTTTTTTTTTTCTGTTTGATTAACTCATACCACTTTGTATGTGTGTGTGTTTATGTGCACACACAGAATGAAAGAGGGCAGATTGTTTTATATCTAAATATCTACTAAATCTTGCTTAGGTTGGGGAAAAACATATAGAAGAAAGCAAAAGTTAATAGTTAAATTGGGGGGGAGAAAGATTCCCTTGATTTGACAGTGTGTCTCCCCTCTCCATCTAAGCACTGCTTAGGATTACATGTTTGAATTCTTGATCATTTGAAAGTATCTACTGATACAATTGATTCCCCTTAGCTTCACACAAATAAATCAACTTGCTGCCTATTTTCCACATCTTTGATGAAGAGGATTCTCTGATGTATTGCTATTTGATTTCCTTACTGCAGTCCACATTAATTCCATAGGGAGTTCATACATTCCCTTATCTGATTAGCTGAAAAGAGGGGCATATACTGTTGAATCACAGATTCCAGAGCCCTCTTCCTTAGTGTAACAAATTTGTTTCTTCTGATATTAATCAAACTGTTGAAACCAGATTGCAGGCTCTCTGTCAAACTGGTTCCACCTCATTTTGGTGACCTTTGTCCTCTTGTATTTGCCTCTCTGCCTCAGCTGATAGAAGATGGAATCCACTGCAAGTCTGAGTTTAAAAAGATGCTTCGTTTGATTAAAGCCTGCTCTTTGATGCCTATTTCTTAACCTTTTAGACCTATAATATTTTATGTTTAAATGAACTCATATTCTTTTGTCAGAAAACTTTATAGACATATTTTAGCCTATTTGAAGTAATCTTTTTTTTTTTTTAAGTAGGCTCTCCACCCAACATGGGGCTCAAACTCATAACCCTAAGATCCAGAGTTGCTTGCTCTACTGACAGAGCCAGCCAGGCAGCCCTGAAATAATTATTTTTACTGTGAACAGAAGTTTAGCTTTCAGTATAAATAGGGAGCTGGAAAGAATTCCTGTTAAAGATAATCAGGAAATAAAATATAATTTTTTAAAGGTTTTATTTATTTATTTGACAGAGAGATCACAAGTAGGGAGAGAGGCAGGCAGAGAGAGAGAGGAGGAAGCAGGCTCCTGCGAGCGAGTGCGGGCCTTGATCCCAGGACGATGGGATCATGACCTGAGCTGAAGGCAGAGGCTTAACTCTCTGAGCCACCCAGGCGCCCTAAAATAGAATTCTTTACTCAGTGGTGCTTAGTAAGTTTCTACTCACTGGATAAGGGGAGGGAGGCAGTGGACAGATTTCTTGAGGGAACTCAGGGACTAGCATGCTAGCCTTAATTCTCTTCATTGACCTCAGGATATTTGACAGGGGAGATCATTTTTGAGTCTTGTCTTATGTTTAAAAGTAACATTTATTGGGGCACCTGGGTGGCTAAATCCTTAAGCCTCTGCCTTCGGCTCAAGTCATGATCCCAGGGTCCTGGGATCAAGCCCTGCATCGGGCTCCCTGCTCCACAAGAAGCCTGCTTCGCCCTCTTCCACTCCCCCTGCTGTGTTCTGTCTCTCGCTGTCTCTGTAAAATAAATAAAATCTTTTAAAAATAAAAAAATAAGTAAAATAAAAATAACATTTACTACATTGTAATAATACTTAATGCTAGTCCTGTCAACTTCAAAGATTTTTCTCTTATAATCTTTAAAATATCCGTTGGATAAGAGGAGGAACTATGATTATCTGCATATTTCAGATTGGGAATTTAGGGAGTTTCGAGTCCCTATCAGCATTAGAAGCTCTGTTTGTCCTAAGCCCCATCATTGCCTGTAGGAGGAATGTTCTCCGAGTCTGGGTCTGGATACTCATTTGTGCAGAGAGTAGTTGAACATCACTTCAGGGCTAGGACTCTACATTTATGCCCCTTTCTGTACTTGCTCTAGTTGTATCCATATAAGAAAAACGATACATGGAAATGCCAGTTTCCCAGGAAGTGGCTAGAGAATAAAGGATGACACTCCAAGTTAAATTAAATTAAATTAAATTATAGCTAGTTAAGTCATTTTAAAAGATGAGCCTGGAATGGCAACGTTTGTGGAAACAAATGGCCCCCCACTGACTCATACTGACGTGTATTTCTGGTGTTATGTAATACAGAATGTGACATTTGAAAGTGGTCAAAACTTATTAGAATGCAGTTTTCAAGTGGGCACCAGGTTAAGTAAAGGAGCAGATTCATTTCACCACAGCAATGTGATCTTTAATTTCATTTGTACAGCAGAGGGAAATACATATCACTGATCTTTCCTGCCCTTCCTGCTTTCCCCCTCACCATGCTGTTCCCCATGCTGCCTCTAACAAGACTTGAAAGGGGAGGAATTCCAGGGCATTGCACACAGAAGTCTTTTCTCTGGACAGGGCGTGTTAGTTCTCTTTGTAAGTGGGGATTACAAAGACCCCAAGAGATGAACAGACAAAGGACATCAGTAAACAATTCATAAAAGAGGAAATTCAGCTGTTTAACAAACAGTGGGAATAGGTTCCATCTCACTAGTAATCAAAGACATGCAAAGTAAAGCACCAGTAGTGCTTTAACAAACATTTAACATTTAACAATCATTTAACAAACTGTTCGCTTGCTTGTTTTTTATCAGAATACCCGGCAACAGTACCAGTGTTGAAAGCTGCATTTTGCACATTGCTATTAGCAATGTAAACCGACTTGGCTCTATTAAAAAGAAGATTGGCAGTGATAGAAATCAAAATTAAAGCATTAAAATATTTTGTGCTTTTTGAATTAGTATTTCCACTCTTGGGAATCCATTCTAAGAAAGTCTAAATAAATGTGGACAGTGATTTGTATACACTGTTGTGTTCATCACTGTGCCATTTATTAAACCAAAAAGGAGAAACTAAATAAATGTCTGACAATAGGTTAATTAAAGTATGGCTCATTCTTACCAAAACATTATGAAGCAATTGAAATTATTTTATTGTTTCTAATCACATAGGAAAAGACATATGTTATGCAATGTAAGAAAGCAGGTCATAAAATGCATGAAATGATCAAGAAAACAAATAAATGTTTTCAAAAGATAAAAGGAAACTTATTTCTAGAAGAAAATTATGGAAGAAAATATGCTAAAATGTTAATAGCAGTTGTCTTCAGATTGTTAACTCTTTTCTGCATTTCGATATTTTTCTATTGATCATTTATAATGAAGGCAAAAACGTTTTTAAAAAAGGATAAAATCTTAACTTTTTTTATTATAGCTCCCTTTATAATAACATTGTCTAATGAAAAGCTTCCCTGAATTACATCTCTTCTCACTGTTGTCTTTTTCTTTTCCCTTATACTTTACCTACACTAAATAGATAATTGATCTATTTACCAAAGCAACAAGAAAAAAATGTTCCTAGCAGTTTTCTCAGAAGTTTTGTATGACTGTGCTCTAATAAACAACTTCATTTAGATTCTTTCCAGTTTCCTTTGAACTCTATTTAAAATTCTAACCTTTATCTCATAAACTAGAGCTTCTTTTTAAAATTTGGGTGACTGTATTATTATTTTTCAAAATAAAGGAAAGGAAAATGGTAAAAACAATGATAAAAGTTAGTACTATTTAGTCTTCAAAAAGAACAGCCTGCCTTTTATCACAGGAATATTCAGTACTTAGAAAAAAGAACATAGAGGAGGAGAAAAGGACAGATAACCAGTGAGGGAAAAATCTTTTCCCATGTAACCTACCAAGGTTTAGAACTATACAGAAATTTTGAACTCTAGCACACTGGGAATTATTTGCATGAGATAGTGTAGCAAAGGGTTGGATTTGTATGATACTACCTATAAAATCAAAAACAAGTTAGGTATGCTCAATTAACAGATTTTGAAAGACGGTGAAGAAATATCAGCAATCGGTCACCTGGGTGGCTCAGTCAGGTGAGCATCTATCTTTGGCTCAGGTCGTGATCTCAGGGTCCTGGGATCCAAACTCACATCATGCTTCTCCCTGTCCCTCTCCTCCTCCCTCTGTTTGTGTTCCCTCTCTCGCTGTGTCTCTCTCTGTCAAATAAATAAATATAATCTTTTAAAAAAAGAGAGGAAGAAAGGAAGGAAGGAAGGGAGGGAGGGAGGGAGGAAGGATAGGATGGGAGGGAAGAATGTCATCAGCAAGATTCCTCCTCAAGTCATGGTAGAAGGGAAGAGTAATGGCCTCCAGGTTTCAAGAGTGGTTCCTAAAGATTCCCTTCTCCTGTGCTCTTCTTAAAATACTCTGAGTTTATGGGGATCCTGGGTGGCTCAGTTGGTTAAGAGACTGCCTTCAGCTCAGGTCATGATCCTGGAGATCCAGGATAGAGCCCCGCATCAGGCGGGAAGCCTGCTTCTCCCTCTCTCACTCCCCCTGCTTGTGTTTCTTCTCTGGCTGTGTTTCTCTCTGTCAAATAAATAAAATCTTTAAAAAAAATTATTAAAAATACTTTGAGTTTGTGACTTTTTTTTACTGAAGGTAATTTTTTTTTTAAAGTAAACTCTATATTCAGCATGAGGCTCAAACTCACACTCCCAAGATCAAGAGTCACATGCTCTACTGACTGAGCCAACCAGGCACCCCTAAATTTGTGACTTTTGTTAGGAATATATGATTGTCTTTTTGGTGCTGAATTTGATAAACTCTACTCGAAAATCAACAACTTCTCCACTCTATTAGCTTGTCTTTCCTACAAGATTCTGAAAACAAACAAAAAGTAGCAATGGTACAGCTTGTTATATTCAAAATTTTACACTAATAAATTAAAGATGAATGATGTGATTCCTTTTATGGTGGCTGTTGTTAGCTTTTAGCGTGCCAGATCTAGCAACCCATTATTTATCCTCTTCTCCCGGGACTCATCATTTTTCCTACATTTCCACATTGCAAGCTCATAGCCCTTATGCTCACGCCCTTGTGTACATTCCATTTGTCCTGCTCACCCATTATGGATTATTGCCATCTGGTGGAAAAACAGGGTGGACAACCAGATGGTCGTTTTGCAATATCCGGAAATAAAGTGAAGTCGTTTTCATCTGGGAAAATATGCATTTGTTTCTCTCATGCATATTCTGGGGTTCTAAAACAGCAAGCATTTTCCTCTTCCGTTTCATTTGGGGGAGTGCACAATATGTTCAGCAACAGAGTAGATGAAAGATCTGAGTTTCTCTAACAATAACACAAGAACAGTGCTTGTGAAAAATTTGGGCCACATTTTTAACCCTAGTACTATAAAACAAATATGACAAAGTGAAGCTAAAATGTTTCAATTGCTTTCCCTTCACCGGGGAAGAATGCAGAATTAGATATTTTCTACTTCTAATTTCTATAATAGCACACTTGAGTCATTGAGCAATTTTCAAGTATATTAGTTCTTAAAATGAGATTTATTCATATTCAAAATTTAGCATAGTCTTCAAAATGAGAGGATGAATATAATTCTAAAATAATGAGGAGTTTCACTTTCCCAAATTGTTATAAAATTTACTAACAGTCTCACAATTTTTAAAAATCTAAACAAGATAGCAGGCCTGAGCTCCTCAAAAATGTCAACATTATAAGTAACAAAAAATAGCAGGGGATTGTTTCAGATAAAAAGATTAATAACACACAATTACCAAATGCAGTGAGTAATTGTCAATTGGATTGTGATTCTGGAAAGAGAAAAGGATAATTAAAGAAATTTGAATATGGCTATGTATTAGCTAATATTCTTGTATCAGTATTAAATTTCTTAGGTACAATAATGCTATTGTGGTTATGTAGGAGAATATCCTTTCCTTGGAAAATAAAAGATAAATATTTAGGTATGAAACTTACTTTCAATCGATTGAAAAATTTATAAAGCACGTGTAGTAAAATATTAATTTGTCAGTCTAGATGAAGGGCTATGGATTTTCATTGTTCAGTTTTTTTCAAATTCTCTGAAGCCTTCCCATTTTTCAAAATCAAAAATTGGGAAAGAAAAAAACTCCAAACTGAGGAGAATAGTCTTTTAAAAAACCTTAAAGAGGGAGAGTGCTTCTTTGTCAGCACATAATACAAAATGTCACTGATATACAATGGATATTTTGAGTGTTTTACTCTCATTGTTAGGCCCATTCCTCTTATTACTGGATCTCAGACTATGAATTCAGTCATTTAATAGAACCAAACCGTCAAGTGGTTGTTTCTTCCAACTGTAATGGAACAGGAATTGGATTTTCCTTCCCACCTTAAGTAAGAAACTGGACAAAGCATATGAAACATTAGTTCAGTGACACTGATAACAGAAACCTTCCCCCTAAGAGAAGAAAAACAAATGAGGTAACCACTGCAACTGTCCCAGCTTACTGTCTACAGTTTCAAGACTGTAGATATATATATATATTCAAAGATCGGGAACCCAAGCAGAGCCTAAGTTGAGGAAAAAGAGATGGAAATGACAGAATTGAGGTGAAGATGATAGAATTCGCAGGGTAGAGTACTGGAGAGGAAAGAACTGTATAGAAAGAGAGCTACAGGGAACTGCAGAGTGTTTCCCTCAGGTCTCCAGTTGAGTTTGATCAGTACATACCTTTGAGGAAACTATGTGAGGCTAGAGAAAGGCCCACCAGAAGGAAAGAGGCAGTATGATCCTCCAAGATCAAACCAGATTGGGAGGGCACCTAGGGGCTCAGTGGGTTAAGCCTCTGCCTTCGGCTCAGGTCATGATCTCAGGGTCCTGGGATTGAGGACCACATTAGGCTCTCTGTTCAGCAGGGAGCTTGCTTCCTCCTTTCTCTCTGCCTGCCTCTCTGCCTACTTGTGATCTCTGTCAATTAAAGAAATAAAATCTTAAAAAAAAAAAAAAGGGTTAGGAATGGTTATTGTTCCCACCAGCCAGAATGAAAACCTCATAATTATTAGACATTAAATAGACATTAGTAGACATCAATTCAGGAAAACAGCCAAATTAGCTTTAGAGTTAAGGCTGTTTTTGTTCTACCTCCCAAGGTGTAAAAGTAAGCCTAGACAGGATCAGTTTCCAAGTTACTGGATCACATCCCAGGGCAAAGCTCAAAAGATATTTCTAGGAATTAAAAAAAAAAAAATCCAGCACCTAACAGTGTAAAAATTCACAAAGTCTGGCATCTAAACAAAATTATAGCATAAAAGAAACAGGGAAATACAACCCATAGTGAAAAGAAAAAATCGATAAATAGAAGGAGACCCACCTATGGAACATATGGTAGAATTGGAAGACAAGGGCATTAAGACAGTTATAAGGGCACCTGGGTATGTCAGTGGGTTATGCGTCTGACTCTTGATCTCAGCTCAGGTCTTATCTCAGGGTCGTGAGTTCAGACCCCATTTTTTAAAAAATATTTTAAAAACACAATTATTATGCGGCGCCTGGGTGGCTCAGTTGGTTGGGCGACTGCCTTTGGCTCAGGTCATGATCCCAGAGACCCGGGACCGAGCCCCGCATCAGGCGCCCTGCTCGGCAGGAAGCCTGCTTCTCCCTCTCTCGCTCCCCCTGCTTGTGTTCCCTCTCTGGCTGTGTTTCTCTCTGTCAAATAAATAAAATCTTAAAAAAAAAAAAAACCACAGTTATTATAAATATTCCCCATGTGTTAAAGAAGCATGGCAAAAAAACTGTATAGAAGATATAACCCACATAAACTTCTGAATGTGGAAAATACTATAAAAAAGGAGGGGGATTAGCCACAAGTCAGATACCACAGAAGAAATGATTAGTGAATTTGAAGACAAAACAATAAAACCTATCCAAAATGAAAAACAAAGAGAAGAAAGATTGAATATGATAATGAACATAATTCAGTGAGCTATGGAACAACATCAAGCAACCTAATGTATGTGTGATTAGAGTCCCAAAAGGAGAGAATGTGGATGGGTGTGTGGAAGTAGAAAGACTACTTAAAGAATAATGACCAGAAAATTTCCATATTTGATGAAAAGTATACACCCACAAGATCCAAGTAGCTCAATGCACCCCAAGAATAAGAAACATGAGGCAGTTTATAAGACTTTATAATCAAATTGCTTAAAACTGTTAATAAAGAGGGAAAAAATCTTAAAAGCAGAGAGAAATGACATTTATTACAAAAGCATATCACTAAAAATAATGCAAACCAGAAAAGAGTAAAGTGATTATCCTTAAAGTAATGAAAGTAAGAACCAGCCAACCTGGGATACTTCACCTGGTAAAAATATCTTTCATAATTAAGGTAAAATAAAGACATTTGGAGGCATATAAATGCTGAAAGAATTCATTGCCCTTTGACCAATACCTCAAGATAGGTGGAAGTCCTTCAGGCAGAGGGGAGTGAAACCAGATGGAAATCTGGATGTTAAAGGAATGAAAAGCACAGACAATGGTAAATATGGGAGTAACTATTTTTAATTCTTTAAAGAAAGCATAGTACTAATAAATTTTGATGTTTATTACATATTTACATGTACAATGAATAACTGCAATAGTGGAAAGACAGAAGAAAGAAAGGTAGGTAAACTGTAAGAGTCTAATTTCTGTGAAATTCTACTTGGCAGTAGATTGTGATAACTGGAAGATGTAAATTGTAACTCGTAATAGAAAACACTAGAAGTTTTTTTGATCTTTTACATATTTACTAATTTTCCTTGTGATTTCCTCTTTGCTCATTGGTTGTTTAAGAGTGTTGTTGGGAGCCTGGATGGCTCAATACATTAAATATCCAACTCTTGATTTTGGCTCAGGTTGTGATCTCGGAGTCATGTGAGATCCAAGTCCTGCATGGGGCCCCATGCTGGATGTGGAGCCTGCTTAAGATTCTCTCTCCCTCTCCCTCTGCCTCTCCCCCCTGCTCACATGCTCCCTCACTTTCTCTCGTAAAAAAAAAAAAAAAAAAAAAAAAAAAAGCCATATTGTTAAACTTCCAAATTTTTGTAAATTTTCCCATTTTCCTTGGGCTATTGATTTCTAGTTTTATTCTCTTGTAATCAGAAAACATACTTTGTACAATTTCAGAATTCTTAAATCTTTTAAGACTTCCTTAGTGGCCTAACACGTGGTCTGTTCTGGAGAATATTCCATGTACACTTGAGAAGAAGATGTATTCTGTTGTTGTTGGATAGATTGCATATAACCAGTATATATCTGTTCTTTACACTTGGTTTATAGTGTCATTCAAGTCCTTTGTTTTATTATTTCTCTTCTGCCTGGTTTTTGCATCCATTATTAAAAATGAGGTATTGAAGAATCCTACTATTTTTGTGTTGCAGTCTGTTACTCCTTTTAATTCTGTCAATGTTTGCTTCTTGTACTTAAGAGCTCTGATGCTAGGTGAATATATATATATATATATATATATAGCTATATATATCTTGAGGTGCCTTGTATTTAAGAGCTCTGATGTTGGGTATATATATATATATATATATATATATAGAGAGAGAGAGAGAGAGAGAGAGAGAGAGGGAGAGAGAGAGAGAGAGAGGTACCTGGGTGTCTCAGTCAGTTAGGCATCTGCCTTCAGCTCAGGTCCTGGGATCAATCCCCATGTCAGGCCCCCTATTCTGCGGGCATCTGCTTCTTCCTCTCCCCCTCCTCCTCTCTGTCAAATAATGTTTATTACAGAGAGAGAAAGCATGAGCAGGGGGAGCAGCAGGCAGAGGAAAAGGGAGAGAGAGAGAAGCAGGCTTCCCACCCAGCAGGAAGCCTGACATGAGGCTCAATCCCAGGACCCTGGGATCATGACCTGAGCTGAAGGCAGACACTTAGATAACTGAACCACCCTGGTGCCCCAATAAATAAAATCTTTAAAAAAAATTGTTATATCATCCTGGTGAATTGACCTTTTTATCACTATGTAATGTGCTTTGTCTCTTGTGAGTTTTTTACTTAAATTATATTTTGTCTTATGTAAGCATGCTACCCCTGCTGTCTTTGGTTACAATTTGCATGGAATATCTTTTTTCCATTCTTTCAGCCTATGTGTCCTGAGATCTAAAGTGAGTCTCTTGTAGACAGTGTGTAATTTTTTATTCATTCAGCCAATATATGTCATTTGATTGAGATTCAATACTTTAACATTTAAATAGTTACTGATAGAAAAAGATAATATTGCCATTTTGTCGATTGTTTTATGTCTGAAGCTATCCCTCTTTTACTGCCTTCCTGTGTGTTTCATTGATTTTTTTTTTTTTGCAGTGACATGCTCTGTCATTTTTTTTTTCTATTTGTTTGGAAGAAGGTTAGATTTTTATGGGCTTTTTTTAGGTTATGCTTTTATTTTTTAAAAACTTTAATTTTTAGAGCATTTTTAGGTTCATAGCAAAATTAAGTGGAAAGTACAGAACATCCCAATATACTCCTGTCCCCACACACGCTAACTGCCCCTGATATTGACTTCCTGCACCACCATGATACATTTGTTATGACTGATAAACCTACTTTGATACATTATCATTCAAAGTCTGTAGTTTACATTAGGGTTCATTATTAGTTTTGCACATTCTGAGTTTGATAAATGTATAATTACATATATCCAGCAATACAGTATCATACAGATAGTTTCACTGTTATAGAAATCTTCTATTCTCATTATATTCATCCCACTCTTCCTGCACCCCACCCTACCAGCTTTTCATTACCACCAATCTTTTCACTGACTCCATACTTTGGCCTTTCCCAGAAAGTCATATACATGGAATCATATAGTTTGAAGCCTTTTAAACTGGCCTCTTCCATTTAGTATGATGCACTTAAGTTTCTTCCATTATCTTTTAAAGGTTTGGTAGCTCATTTCTTTTCAGCATCGAATAATATTCCATTGTCTGGATACACTACAGCTAATCTGTCTGGTCACTTACTGAAGGACAATCTTGTTTGCTTCTAAGTTTTGGTAATTATAAATAAAGTTGCTAAAGATATCTGTGTGCAGGTTTTTGTGTGGATGTAAAATTTCAATACCAAGGAGTATTACTGCTGTATGATATGGTAAGAGTATATTTAATTTTGTAGGAAACTCCCAAAGTGTCTTCCAAAGTGGTCGTACCATTTTGCATTCCCATCCACAATAAATGAGAGCCCCTGTTTCTCCACATCCTTGTCAATATATGGTGGTGTCAGGTTTGTTGTTTTTTTGTGTGTGTGGTGGGGGAGTGGCCATTCTAACATAAGAGTGGTGGTATCTCGCTGGGCTTTGGGGTTTTTTTATTATTATTATTTGTTTGTTTTTTTTAGAGGGAGAGGGAAAGAGAATCTTAAACAGGTTCCATGCCCAGTGTGGAGCCCAGTGCTGGGCTTGATCTCATGACCCTGAGATCATGACCTGAGCTGAAATCAAGAGTCAAACACTTAACTGACGGAGCCACCTAGGTACCCCTTACTGTTGTTTTAATTTGTAATTCCCTAGTGAGGTATAATGTTGAACATCTTTTCATATAATTGCCTGACATCTGTTTATCTTCTATAGTAGGTCTTTAGCCTATTTTTTAAATCAAGTTTTTTGTTTTCTATTGTTGAGTTTTAAGAGTTCTTTATATATTTTGGATAATAGTACTTGACCTGATATGCCTTTTGCAAATATTTTTTCCAGTCTGTCCCTCATTTTCTCATTCTCTTGATATTGTGTTACAAAGAGCAGAAGTTTTTAATTTTAGTAAAGTCAATTGTTTCTTTCATGGATTGTGTTTTTGCTGTTGTACTTGAAAAGATGATCTAGATTTTCTGTTATCTTCCAGGAGTTTGATAGTTCTGAATTTGACATTTAGTTCTATGATCCATATTGTATCATAGTTTTTGTGAAGGGTGTGAGGCTTGCCTAGATTTTTTTATTTGCATGTGTAGATATCCAGTTTTTCCAGCTCAAATTGCTGAAAGACAATTGTCTTTTTTTTTTTTTTTTGTCCGTTGCATTGCCTTTGCTCTTTAGTCAAAGATTAGTTAACTATATTTAAGTGAGTCCATCTCTGGGCTCTCCATTCTGTTCCACGGGTCTATTTGTCTATTCTTTCACCAGTAGTATACCATCTGCATTGCTACAGTTTTATAGTAAGACTTGAAATGTAAGTCCTTTGTTTTCCTCTTTCAATATTGAGTTAGCTCTTCTGGGTTTTTTGCTTCTCCATATAAACTTTAGAATCACTTTGTCAATAGTCACAAAATAATTTTCTGGGACTTTGGTGGTGACTGCACTAATCTATGGATCAAGTTGAGAAGAACAGACAGCCTGACAATGTTGAGGCTTCCTGTCCAAGAACATGGATTATCTCCCCACTTATTTAGTTCTTCCTTGGTATCTGTTACAGATTGAATTATCCCACCCAAATTTGTATGTTAAAGTTCTAACTGCCAGTGTAGTGGCATTAGGAGGTGGGGTCTTTAAGAGGTAATTAAGTTTAGATGAGATCATGAGTTTGGAGCCTCATGATGAGATTGGTGCCCATAAGAAGAAACAGAAAATCAGAACTTTTTCTTTTCTGCATATGAGGATACAGCCAGAAGGCAACCAAGGAGGCAGCTCGGAAAGCTGCCATCTGCAAGCCAAGAAAAGGGCACTTACTAAGCGTCAAATCTCTTGGCACCTTGATGTTGGACTTCATGTCTTATAGAGCTGTGAGAAATATATCTGTTCCCTTCTGATAGAGGGGAGCTAGAATCTCCAACAATGATCATGGATTTATCTTTTCTCTTTGGGCTTCTCTCAGTTTTTGCCTCACTTATTTTGACACTTTGTTAGTAGCATGTACATGTTAAGGATATTTGTGTATGTCTTCTTTAAGTATGGATCTCTTTATCATTATATAATGGTCTTCTTTATGCCTGATAACTTACCTTGCTCTGAAGTCTACTCGGTCTGAAATCAATATTATTACTCCCACTATCTTTTGATTAGTGTTAGCATAGCATATTTTTCTCCATACCTTTCCTCCTTTTTTTGTGTCAAGTTTTTATTTAAATTCTAGTTATTTAACATATAGTGTAATATTAGTTTCAGGAGTAGAGTTTAGTGACTCATCACTTACATGTAATACCCAGTGCTCATCACAAGTACCCTCTTTAATAACCATCACCCATTTAACCCATCCACCTGCCCATCTCCCCTCCAGCAGCCCTCAGTTTGTTCTCTGTAGTTAAGAGTCTGTTTTATGGTTTGTCTCTCTCTCTCTTTTTTTTTCCTCTATGGTCATCTGTGTTGTCTCTTAAATTCCACATATGACTAAATTCATATGGTCATCCCTTTCCTTTTAATGTATATGTGTCTTTATATTTAAAGTGGGTTTCCTGTAGACAACAAATTTCTTTTTCTTCCAAGTTTTTATTAAATTCCAGTTAGTTAACACACACAGAGTAATATTAGTTTCAGTTATATAATATTGTGGCTCAGCACTTCCATATAGTACCTGGTGCTCATCGCAAGTGCACTCCTTAATCCCCATCACCTATTTCACCCATCCCCCTGCCTCCCTTCCCTCTGGTAACCATCATTTGTTATCTATACTTACTAGTCTATTTCTTGGTTTCCTTTCTTTGTTCCTTCCTCTTTGTTCCTTTGTATTGCTTCTTAAATTCCACATACGAGTGAAATCGAATGGTATTTGTGTTTCTCTAACTTATGTCGCTTTAGCATAATACTCTCTGGCTCCATCCACGTTGTTGCAAATGGCAAGATTTCATTCTTTTTAATGGCTTCATTCTTTATGTGACATCCTTCCCCAGGACATAAAAATATCTGCCACCTTCATTGGCAACAACATGGCCATCCAGGAGCTGTTCAGCTGCACCTCGGAGCAGTTCACCACCATGTTCCAATGCAAGGCCTTCCTGCACCGGTGCGTGGGCAAGGGCATGGATGAGATGGAGTTCACCAAGGCAGAGAGCAACATGAGGGACCTAGTGTCTGAGTACCAACAGGACCAGGATGCCATAGCCAAGGAGGAGGGCGAGTTTGAGGAGGAGGTGGCCTAGAGCTGTTACCTCATGAAGCCCATGGAAGTTGTGTGAACTCTTTATTCACTCACAACCTGGTCTCTCTGTTCACTTGCTCTCCTCCCTGTCTTGACATCACATGCTGTACAGATGCCACCATAAGCATTTTCATAGTGAAAAAAAATTCATCAGTTGATAGACATTTGGGCTCTTTCCATAATTTGGCTATCACTGACAATGCTGCTATAAACATTGGAGTGCATGTATCCCTTTAAGGCAGAAATTTTTATTCTTTAGGTAAATTCCCCATAGTACCATTGCTGGGTTGTGGTGTAGTTCTATTTTTTTTTTTTTTTTTTTTTTTTTTAAATATTTTATTTATTTGACAGAGAGAAACACAGCCAGAGAGGGAACACAAGCAGGGGGAGTGAGAGAGGGAGAAGCAGGCTTCCCGCCGAGCAGGCAGCCCGATGTGGGACTCGATCCCGGGTCTCCAGGATCATGACCCGAGCCGAAGGCAGTGGCTTAACCAACTGAGCCACCCAGGCGTCCCAGTGTAGTTCTATTTTTAACTTTTTGAGGAACCTCCATACTGTTTTCCACAGTGGCTGCTCCTGTTTGCATTCCCACCAACAGTATAAGAGTTTTCCACTTTCTTTGCATCCTCACCAACATCTGTAGTTTCCTGACTTATTAATTTCAGCAATTCTGACAGATGTGAGTGATATCTTATTGAAGTTTTGAACTGTGTTTTCCTGATGATGACTGATATTGAGCATCTTTTCATGTGTCTGTTGGCCGTCTGTATGTCTTCTTTGGGAAAATGTCTATTCATGTCTTCTGCCCAGTTTTTAATTGCATTATTTGATTTTGGGGTGTTGAGCTTTATAAGTTCTTTATTTATTTTGGATACTAACTCTTTATCTAATATGTCATTGGCAAATTTTTTCTCCCATTCTGTAGGTTGCCCTTTAGTTTTGTTGATTGTTTCCTTTCTGTAGAGAAGCTTTTTATTTTGATGAAGTCCCAATAGTTTTTTGTTTTGTTTTGTTTTGCTTTGCTTTTGTTTCCCCTTGCCTCAGGAGACATATCTAATAAGAAGTTGCTATGGTTGATGTCAAAGAGGTTACTGATGTTTTCTCCTCTAGGATTTTAATGGTTTCAAGTCTCATTCATATTCAGGTGTTTCATCCATTTTTCTTTTATTTTTGTGTTTGTTGTAAGAAAGTGGTCCAGTTTCATTCTTTTGCATGTTGCTATCCAGTTTTATCTATACCACTTATTGAAGAGACTGTCTTTTTCTCATTGGATATTCTTTCCTACTTTGTTGATTAGTTGACCATATAGTTGTGGTTCAATTTCTGGGCTTTCTATTCTGTTCTATTGATCTATGTGTCTTTTTTTGTTTGACCAGTTTGACCAGTGCCATAGTCTCATGATCACTTTGTAATATAACTTGAAGCCCAGAACTGGCTCCAGATTTGCTTTTCTTTTTCAAGATTGCTTTAGATATTTGGAATCTTTTGTGGTTAAATATAAATTTTAGGATTTTTTTTTGTTCTAGCTCTGTGAAAAATATTGTTGGCATTTTGATAGGAATTGCATTAAACAATGTAGACTGCTTTGGGTAGTATAGACATGTAAACAATCTTTGTTCTTTCAATCCATGAGCATAGAATGTTTTTCCATTTCTTTGTGTCGTCTTCAATTTCTTTCATGAATGTTTTATAGTTTTTGGAGTACAGATCTTTTACCTCTTTTGTTGAGTTTATTCCTAGGTATCTTATGGTTTTTGGTGAGATCATATATGGGATTGATTCCTTGATTTCTCTCTCTTCTCTTTCATTTTTGATGTATAAGACTGCAACAGATTTCTGTACATTGATTTTTGTATCCTGTGACTTTACTGAATTCATGTATCAGTTCTAGTAGTTTTTGGGTAGTCTTTTGGGTTTTCTACATAGAGTATCATGTATTCCACAAAACTGAAAGTTTGACTTCTTCCTTGCCAGGTTGGCTGCCTTTTATTTCTTTGTGTTGTCTGACTGCTGTGGCTAGGACTTCCAGTACTATCTTAAGTAACAGTGGTGAGAGCAGACATTCTTATATAGTTCCTGACAGTAGAGGAAAAGCTCTCGGGTTTTCCCCATTAAGGATGGTTTTATATATGTTTTTTTCATATATGACCTTTCTTATGTTGAGATATGTTCCTTATAACCCTACTTTGTTGAGGGTTTTTATCATGAATTGTTGTTGTACTTTGTCAAATGCTTTTTCTGCATCTATTGAAAATATCATGTGTTTCTTATACTTCTGTTATTAATGTAGTGTTATAGGGGTACTTATTTAGGAATGTTGAACCACCCATGCAGCCCAGGAATAAATCCCATTTGATTGTGGAAAATGATTCTTTAATGTACGGTTGGTTTCAATTTTCTAGTATTTTATTGAGAATTGAGAATTTTTGCATCCATGTTCATCAGGGATATTGGCCAGCAATTCTCTTTTTTAGTGGAGTCTTTATCTGGTTTTGGTATCAGGGTAATGCTGTCTCATAGAATAAATTTGGAAGTTTTCCTTCCTCTTCTATTTTTTGGAAGAGTTAGAGAAGAACAGGTATTAACTCTTCTTTAAATGTTTGGCAGAATTTCCCTGTGAAGCCATCTGGCCTTGGACTTTTGCTTGTTAGGAGAGTTTTGATTACTAATTCAATTTCTTTGTTGATTATCAATCTGTTCAAGCTTTCTGTTTATTCCTGTTTCAGTTTTGGTAGTTTATATGTATCTAGCAATATCCATTTCTTCTAGATTGTCCAATTTACTGGTATATAGTTTTTCATCATGTTCTCTTACAATCATTTGTATTTCTGTGCTGTTTGTTATTTCTCCTCTCTCATTTGTGGTTTTATTTATTTAGGTCCTTTCTCTTTTCTTTTTGATAAGTCTGGCTATGGGTTTATCAATTTTATTATTTTTTTCAAAGAACCAGCTCCTGGTTTCATTGATCGGTACTACTGGGTTTTTGTTGTTGTTGTTATTGTTTCTATAGCATTCATTTCTGCTTTAATCTTTATTATTTCCCTTCTTCTGCTGGCTCTAGGCCTTGTTTGTTGTTCTTTTTCTACCTCCTTTAGGTGTAAGGTTAGGTTGTTTGAGATTTTTCTTGCTTCTTGAAATAGGCCTGGATTGCTATATATCCTCTCTTAGGACCACTTTTGCTGTATCACAAAGGTTTTATACCATTTCAATTTCATTTTTATTTGTTTCCATGTATTTTTAAAAATTTCTTCTTTGATTTCCTGGTTGGCCCATTCATTGTTCAGTAGCACATTGTTTAATCTCTATGTATTTGTGGTCTTTCCAAATTTTTTCTTGTGGTTGACTTCAAGTTCCACAGCATTGTGGTCAGAAAATACACATGGTATGATCTCATTCTTTTTGTACTTGTTGAGGCCTGATCTGTGACCTAGAACGTAATCTGTTCTAGAGAATGTCCCATGTGGACTTAAAAATAATGTGTATGCTGCTGCTTTAGGATGGAATGTTCTGAATATATCTGTGAAGTCCATCTGGCCCAGTGTGTCATGCAAAGCCATTGTTTCCTTGTTGATTTTCTGCTTAGATCATCTGTCCATTAAAGTAAGTGTGGGTGTTAAAGTCCCCTACTATTGTTGTATTATTATCAAATAGTTTCTTTATGTTTGTTATGAATTGTTTTATATATTTGGGTGCTCCCATCTTGGAGGCGTAAATATTTACAATTGTTAGATCTTCTTGTTGGATAGTCCTGCTTGTTATATACAGTGCCCTTCTTGTCTCTTGTTACAGTCTTTCGCTTGAAATCTAGTTTGTTGGGTGCCTGGGTGGCTCAGTCATTAAGCATATGCTTTCAGCTCAGGTCATGATCCTTGAGTCCCTGAATTGAGTCCCGCATTAGGCTCCGTGCTCTGCGAGAAAGCTGCTTCTCCCTCTCTCACTCCCCTCACTTGTGTTTCCTCTCTAGCTGTCTTTCTCTCTGCCAAATAAATAAAATCTTTTAAAAAAGTAAAATAAAATAAAATCTAGTTTGTCTGATGTAAGTATTGCTACTGTGGCCTTCTTTTGACTTCCATTTGCATGATAAATGTTTCTCCATCCCCTCACTTTCAATCTAAAATGAGTGTCTTGTAAGCATATAGAAGAGTCTTGTTTTTTAATCCATTCTGACACCCTCTATCTTTTGATTAGAGTGTTTAGTCCATTTACATTCAGAGTAATTATTGATATACATGTATTTAGTGCCATTTTATTACCTGTTTTGCTGTCGTTCCTGGGGATTTTCTCTGTTCCTTTCTTCTCTTTTTTACTTTTGGTCTTTCTTTTCCACTGAAAGTGTCCCCTTTATTATTTCTTGCAGGGCTAGTTTAGTGGTCATAAACTCCTTTAGTTTTTGTTTGTCTGAGAAACTCTATTATCTCTCCTATTCTGAGTGATAGCCTTGCTGGATAGAGAATTCTAGGCTACAGATTTTTCCCATTCAGCACTTTGAATATATCATGCCACTCTCATCTGGCTTGTCCAAGTTTCTGTGGAGAGATCTACAGGTAACCTTATGGGTCTTCCCTTGTAAGTTAGAGACTTCTTTTGTCCCACTTCTTTTAGGATTTTTCTTTATCACTATATTTTGCAAATTTAATTACTACATGTCTTGGCCAGCTTTTGTTGATTTTGATGGGAGTTCTCTGTGCCTCCTCGATCTGGATATCTGTTTCCTTCCCCAGATTAGGGAAGTTTTCAGCTATAATTTCCTCAAATAAATTTTCTGCTCCCTTTTCTCTTTTTCTGGGACTCCTATCATATGAATGTTACTGTATTTGATGGAGTCACTGAGTTCTCTAAGTCTATTTTTGTGTTCTATAATTCTTCTTTCTTTTGTTGAGTTTCATTATTTTCCATTATTCTATCTTCTATATCACTTTATTCATTTCTCTGCTTCTTCTATCCTGGTGCTCATTGCATCCAGTCTTTTTTGAATCTCAGTTACTGTAGTTTTCATTTGTGACTAATTGTTTTTATCTCTTTTATCTCTGCAGTAAGGGCCTCCCAAAGTCTTCCATTCTTTTCTCAAGCCCAGCAGGTATCCTTATGATTGTTCCTTCAAATTATCCATCAGGAATATTACTTATATCTGTTTTGATTAGCTCTCTGGACGTGGCCTTCTCTTGTTCTTTCATTTGGGATGAATTCCTTTGTCTTGGCATTTTGTCTAAAGTCTCTGTCTTCATCTCTGTATTACAAAAGTCAATTATGTTTCCTGTTCCTGAAAGTAATGACTTTATGAAGAAGAGGTCATATAGTGCCAGGGCCTGGCACTTCCAGGAGTGTCTGTGGTATGTGCTGTGTGCACTCTGCTGTTGTATTTGGACTGCTCTGTCCCTCAGGTCAGTCATCTGCAGAGGCTCTCCTTGCCTGCAGTGAGCAGTGTTTGGTCCTTAGCCAGAATGTGTTGAGTTTAACTAGGTTTCCTCTGGTCTGTTTGTTAAATGAGACCTGACACTACTTCCACTAGAACCAAATCCTTGCCAAACTTTCTGGTCGGGAGACATGGTGTGGTCAGTGAGCTTTTGTTGGTGTTCTGGGGAAGAGGCCCACTGCACTGGGACTGAGGTATACTTAACCAGCAGTACCAATAGAGTACAAGGGAGTGGGGCCCAGTGCACGCAGGTTAGGCAGCCTGTGTCAGTGCTGTGCTGTTTACTGAAGGTAGTTCTATGTTTATGCTGAGAGGTAGGGGAGGGAAATTGTGCCAGCCAGCTCCTTTGTCCCTGGAGAGGGGTCTCTGTGTTTACTGCTTTGTGTCTATGCTGAGAGGTGGGGAAGGGAAATAAAAGGCACCCACTGGCTCCTTTGTCTCTAGAGAGGCATCTATGTGAATGCCATGTCTCACAGATGTGCTACAAGAAGAGAGAACAATCTCCCACTCGTGTGCTGCAGGCATTCCTGAGATTGTTCAGTCTGTCCCCTGGGTTGCCTGCTCACCTTCTCTCCAGGAGAAGGGCAGTGCCCTTGGAGCTCTATCCTAGCCAAGCCTGCCAAGCCTTAAAACTCTAGTTTTTGAGCCCTGTGAGTTGCAAAACCTCACGAATATCAACCCCTCTTGTTTTCCTGGTCAATAATGTTAGAGAAGTATTCCCCTTGTTCATATCCCTGTGTGCTCCACTCTCTCTTGCTTTTCTCCTCAACCACAACTTCCGTCGTTCGACAACATCTGCAATCTGTTTTGACCCTAAATCACATCTCTACACACTTTCTAACCTCCTTGATGTGGCCTGCTCTCTTCTTCTAGGTGTGCAGCTTGTTCTGTCAGTCCTCAGGTTGATTTCCTGAGTATTCCAAATGATCTGATAGTTATCTAGTTGCATTCAAGTGATGAGATGAGCCTAGGGTCCTCCTACTATGGACTTTGGACAGTTGTATTATAATGTGCCTCAGTATATGTGTCCTTGGGTTGAAATTGTTTTCTTAGTTGAAATTGTTTGAGCTTCTATAATTTTCTTGTTCGTTTTTTTCCTCAAATTTGAGAAATTTGTGGTTAATTTTTTCTTGAGAAAAACTTTCTGACCCTTTCTCTCTCTCTCTTCTCTTTCTATGTCTCCAACAACGCATATATTAGTCTGCTTATTAGTAACCTTAGGCTATCTTTACTTTTCTTCATTTTTTTCTTTTTGCTCTTTTCACTAAATAATTTCAATATCTTCAAGTTCACAGATTCTTCCCTCTGCTTTTATGAAGTCTGCTTTTAAACCTCTCTAGTGAATTTTTCAAAATGGTTATTATATTTTTCAGTTTAAGAATTTCTATTTGGGTTCTTTCTTATAGTTTCTATCTCTTTATTGATATTATCATTTTCTTTATGCATCATTTTTCTGATTTTGTTGGTTGTCTGTGTTCTCTTTTACCTTATTAAGCATCTTTAAGATGGTTATTTTGAATTCATTGTCAGGTATTGCATTAATCTAGTTATTTAGGATCAATTTCTAGAGATTTATTTTGGTCTTTTGATTGGATCATGTTCCCCTGTTTCTTTGTATACCTGGTGATCTTTTGTTGAGATTTTGGCATTTGAAAAACAGTCACCTCTCCCAGTCTTTATAGACTGCCTTCATGTAGGGGAAGACCATGATCAATTAGCCCAGCTAGAGATTTTTGGACCTCTCTAAATTTCTCTGGAGATGTATCTTCTTTGAGTTTGTGCATGTGATTGCCCAGTTAAGAAGCCTTATTCTGGGGTACCTGGATGGCTCAGTCGGCTGTGCATCTGCCTTTGGCTCAGGTCATGATCTTGGGGTCCTGGGATCAAGCCCTGCATCCGGCTCCCCACTTGGCAGTGGATCTGCTCCTCCCTCTATGTCTGCTCCTCCCCTCTGCTTGTGTGTGCTCTCTCACTCTCTCTCAAACAAATAAAATCTTTTAAAAAAAAGAAAAGAAAAGAAAAGAAATCTTGTTCCTATTTATTTTCATGAGTCTATAATCTCTTTCTCTTCCTGGTATTTTCCTGAGGTAGTGCAATCTCCCTCATGCTGTGACATCTTGATGCTTGCCTTTCTTCTCAGTGGCTTCCAATCTGTTAAGCAACTATGCCACTAGTTCGCATCAGCACTTAGTCAAGTGAAACAGAATATTCCCTCAGGGAGCACTATAAAATCTTTAGACATATGTTCCAATATTCTCTTTCCTTCCTGAAGGAAAAACTAGGCATTGGGAATTTTCTCCCAATTGCACCATACTGTGGCATGGCTGGGGTGGGTAGGGAGGAAGCTAGGGTCGGCAAAATGCAACAAACTTTCCTACACACTTCAGTGTGGCTCTGTTGGCTTTGTATTAGCCCAGGTGCTGCAGCCTCTTAACTTCATTTTCTGGAGGTCTGACAAAAGCAATTTGATCTGCATATTGTTGTTAAGTTGCCATCTCTGTGGGACCAAAGGCCTGGGGTTTCCTATTTTGCTATCGTACTAATGTCTCACCCTCTAGGTCTTTATTTTTAAGTATAATACATTGTGTTTTTCTCAGACTGAGAGCTAATTTTGCTCATTTTACTGCAACTGAAAATTTACTCAACCATTTCAATTGCAAATAAGTGATTGAATTGAGATACTGTCATTCAGCTTCACAATGACAGTGAGAAATCATTATTTTTGAGAAGATATATAAAGAAAAATCACAGGGAACCAGAGCATTTATTTTATGTCTATGTTTGTTGCTGCTGTTGCTTTACAGTCATATAAACTTGTGAGCACAAACTCAGTCTACCTGGATTCTTTAAAAAAAAGGTTTTTTTTTCAAATCTTTTAAAAAAGGATTTATTTATTTATTGGAGAGAGAGATAGAATGAACACGAGCAGGAAGACGGTAGGAAGACAGGGAGAGAGAGAATTCCAAGTAGACACTCCGCAGAGCACCAAGCCTGAAATGGGGCTCAATCCCACAACCCTGATATCATGACCTGAGCCAAAATCAAGAGTTGGATGTTTAACTATCTGAGCTACCCAGGCACCCCAGACTTCTAGACTCTTTTCTAAGCTCTACCACTTCTTAGCTGAAGGTTCTTGAGCAGGTCATGTAATCTTTCTTGCCACAACTTCCTCATCTATAAAATGACAATAATGAAATATCTGTTTTAGAAGGTTGAGGATTAAATTTTATGCCTGGGAAAGTACCTGGCAGAGGATAAATGCTATGTAAGTACAGTTAGTTGAACCCTGAACAATGTGGGGGTTACGGGTGCCAACCCTCTGCACAGTCAAAACTCCTGACTCCCCCAAAACTTAACTAGTGATTGTCTACCATTGAACAGAAGCTTTGTTGATAACATAGAAAATTGATTAACACATATCTTGCATGTTATATATGTTATACGTTATATTCTTAACGATAAAGTAGTCTAAAGAACGTTATTAAGAACAGCATAAGAAAGAGGAAATACATTTACAGTACTATACTATTTTTATTTTAAAAATCCACATATAATTGGACATTGGCAGTTCAAACCCATTTTATTCAAGGGTCAATTATACTTTTTATAGTTCTTTTTTTTTAAAGATTTTATTTATTTATTTGACAGAGAGAAACACAGCTAGAGAGGGAACACAAGCAGAGGGACTGAGAGAGGGAGAAGCAGGCCTCCCGCAGAGCAGGAAGCCTGATGTGGGGCTCGATCCTGGGTCTCCAGGATCATGACCTGAGCTGAAAGCAGTCGCTTAACCAACTGAGCTACCCAGGCACCCACTTTTTATTGTTCTTGTTACTGTTTTGATTCCTGCAGAAAAACAATATTACCTGAAGAAGTGATATTAAAAATTGCTTTTCAACTTAGGGAGAAGGATATTGAGAATCTGTGAAAGCCAGTGTTGTTCTTTTCTCAGGAGTTCTTTTATTTTCAAAGCGATCTTTACACCCAATATGGGACTTGAACTCATGACCCCAAGATGAAAAGTCACATGCTCTACACCCTGAGCCAGCCAGGTGCCCCTTTGCTCATGAATTCTTAATATTTTATATATATTAAAGAAAAGAATATAACCATAAATAGAATCATGAGACACCTGTATATATCCAATTATATTTTATGTGAGCTAATCTTGAAATCAGTTTACTTTGCTTAGTATAAGTCAGTGAAATTGGTTCGCCAATGTGTGGCTAGGAAGAATAATGTGTGCTAAGGAAGGAGAAGAATGGGTCATATGGTATGAAAAACTGGTTACAATTGATAATGTTAATAATATTGTTAACATTCACTGGCCATTCTCTGAGTATCAGTCATTGTTCTACGTACTTGTGGTTAGTCTCTCAGGTGTGACAACGCATTAGGAGTAGATATTAGTATTATCTCTGTTTTGCAAATGGATGAACTCAGGCCCTATGTGTGTAAACTCTGCTCAAGATCATACAACAAATCACTGGCAGAACCAGAAAAATTGAAGCACAGATCACTGAGAATTAACTTTTACATGGTGAAGAGAACAAGACTGTCATTAATTAGGAAAGAATCTGAATTTGAAGGAATTTAAATATCATCTAGCTGAATCACTAAGATATTGGTGCCTGTTTGATTTCAGATATTTTTCTTAAAGTTCAAGTACATAAATAACTGGATGCATAAAATCAATGTCTGACTATTTCAAAGGGGCTGTTTTTTACACAGTATGGTTCTCTTAATTTTTCAGGACTCAGTTAATATTGTCAAGATAACTAGCCATTTTTCTGCAAGTTGTACATATTCCTACTTCTTAAGGTAATCTTTCCTTTTCTTTGAATTTTTATGTGCTCATTTATTTTTTTTTTAATTTTATGGTTTTTTTTTTAAATTTTATTTATTTAACAGAGAGAAACACAGCCAGAGAGGGAACACAAGCAGGGGGAGTGAGAGAGGGAGAAGCAGGCTTCCCGCGGAGCAGGGAGCCTGATGTGGGACTCGATCCCAGATCTCTGGGATCATGGATCATGACCTGAGCCGAAGGCAGTCGCTCAACCAACTGAGCCACCCAGGCGCCCCACTCATTTATTTTTTAAAAAGCTGTTTATTTATTTATTACTTTATTTTAAAGTAAGCTCTACACCCAACATGTGATCGAAAGTCATGACCCTAAGATCAAGAGTAGCATGCTCTACCAACTGAGCCAGTCAGAAGCCCTGAAAATCTTCTCTTTGAATGGGTGTGTTGCTAGTGATGTATCATTTACATGATGTCCTAAAGAGTCCTTGTAACTGTTTCTGAACAATCCTGACTTCGTGTATGTATGGGTGTGTGTACATGTGTGTGATGTGTGTGTGTGTGTGTGAGTGTGTGACAGAGAGAGAGAGAGTGAGAGAATTACTCTCAACTGAAGGCAATCCCCTCATCCAGGGGACATTAGGCAATCTCTGGAGACATTTCTGACTGTCACAACGTGGTGGAGAGTGGCATTTAATGGGTTAGGGCCAAAGACACTGCTAAATATCCTACAGCGCACAGGACAGCCCCCAACAACAAAGAATGTTAATGGTATCAAGATGAGAACCTTGATGTGTGTATATAATACGTATGTAAATCAATGTCATTCTAAAACAGAGGGATAAGAAATTTTAGATGAGGGGCACCTGGGTGGCTCAGTCATTGAGTGTCTGCCTTCAGCTCGGGTCATGACCCCGGAGTCCTGGGTTCGAGCCTCGCATCAGGCTCCCTGCTCGGCAGGAAGCCTGCTTCTCCCTCTCTCACTCCCCCTGCTTCCCTCTCTAAAGAGGGAAGAGAGGTGTTCCCTCTCTGTGTTTCTCTCTGTCAAATAAATAAATTTAAAAAAATAAATTTTTAGATGATACTATTTTCAAACACAAATATTAATTCTTTCTCATTCAATTATAATTGTTTACAAACATACTGACACTTGAAAAGATTCTATAAATATGTACTGAGCCCCTGTTCTTTGCAGGCACCATGGTAGACACTAGAGGTGGGCATCATTCCTGCCATCATGGAACTGAATATATCTTCCTTGAGATCTGAACATTGATGCTTTTATCTGCCTTAGATTATAGATAGATTATACTATCTCTAAGATTGATATTTTCTCCAACAAGAGGGAAGAGAATTGGCTGCAGACTACCTCAAAATACAAATGTGAAATTGAATTAAATCAATTAAACTGCTCGTTGTTGGCTTTAGTAAGTTGTTGGACAATGTTGGAAATGTCAAGCCACTGATTTTTCTTTTTTCCTTTAGGTAGTAAAGTTTCACAGATATCATTGCTGTTACTAAAAGAAGCTGTCTCTTAGGACATAGTGGGACATTACATTTGGAATTTTAAAAATGGTCTCTTCTCTAGTCCAGCTGTTTTTATTTAAGTGACACTGTTATTGTTACTCATAATATGGCCGAGTTAGCCTTATGTATGAAATGAGTAAAAACACTCAAAAATATCTATTCCCGTCATGTCTGAAAGTCCAGCCCTTGAGAATAATATCTTTATGTTAGACATTATGCCTTTAAGAGTTTTTTGTTTTTTGTTTTTACTAAAATGCAGGTGCTCCAGAAGAAAAGAGAGCAGGTGAGAGAAGGTAGCAAAAAGTAATGTTTGTAAAAGATCTTATTTTAAGTTTTTTACTGCCTTGGGGAATTAAAAAAGATACTCATTGACTTGAAAAAATATGGGGGGGGTGGAGGCAGCTGACCATTTATGAAGTAGTAGGTACAATGTAAGATATACAATGTGTAATGTCTATATATGCATACAGTATGTATAATGTATGATATATAGTACATCTGACCGGCAATGATTCTGGTGATATTTATTATTTATTTGCTCATACACAAATATTTTATTTCATTCACAGCTCTATTTGTCAGATTTTTATGAGGTTCACATTTCAGGTCAAAAAAAAAAGAAGACACTGAGGCCTCACATAAGTATAGACTCAGAATGTTCCAGAGATCTGGGGAGGGCGGAGTGTGGAGAGGTGTCACATTTTAGCAAAAGAGAATACGTGTGGCCCAGGAAGGACCGATCACAGAATCTCAGAGATCTAACTCCTGACAAATCTATTGTAAAGTTTTACATATATTTGCACTAAGCAGGCCATGGAACTTACAAAGGCTATAATGCACAGCTAGAGATTGTGGTGTGACTGGAGTCAGAGGAGGCTTTCGCTACGTGAGAAGCAAATCACGACATTGTATGTTTGGCAGCCTGTGGTTGCATTCTGCTCAGCAGGAGCGGTAAATACACAAACCCTTTTTCAAAACCTATGACACACTGCAAAGATTTCATGCTCAATATATGCAGCTAAAACCAAATGCATAGACATGTGCCAAACTTAATCCCCAACCCTCCTCAAAGGAAGTCTACAATAAACACACTTCTCTTTTTTTTTTGTAAGACTTTATTAATTTATTTGACAGAGAGAGACACAGCTAGAGAGGGAACACAAGCAGGGGGAGTGAGAGAGGGAGAAGCAGGCTTCCTGCCGAGCAGGGAGCCCAATGTGGGGCTCGATCCCGGGACTCCGGGACCATGACCTGAGCCAAAGGCAGACGCTTAATGACTGAGCCACCCAGGCGCCCCTAAATAGACATACTTCTAACTAAACCACTTTTTTCAGGAAGCATCTACCTAATGGCTGACAATTTTGCTAATGACATACTTGATTCAAAGAAATGTAACATCAGAACTTCAGAATATAGCTATGTTTAAATTATAGCCCATTTTTCAGGTAATAGCTTACAACGTCTCTGAAATAAATAATGAAGATTGTTCTCTGTTTTGGTGTAACTGTATACAGTGTTTTATTTATTTTGCCAAGCATATGTTGACCACCTGCTATGTTTCAGCTATGCTAGGTTAAAAGATACAAAGATGATGGGGCGCCTGGGTGGCTCAGTTGGTTAAGCGACTGCCTTCGGCTCAGGTCATGATCCCGGAGACCCGGGATCGAGCCCCACATCGGGCTCCCTGCTCGGCGGGAAGCCTGCTTCTCCCTCTCTCACTCCCCCTGCTTGTGTTCCCTCTCTCGCTGTGTTTCTGTCAAATAAATAAATAAAATCTTAAAAAAAAAAAAAAAAGATACAAAGATGAATATGTTATGATCTATGGACACAGGCATAGAGTTTTGTGAGGAGAACCAATCCCTATGGGGTGCTGATGATGCTGTGGAGCCCAGAAGAGGGATGCTGGACACAAAAGAGCCCAGGGTTCTAAAAACAAAAACAAAAACAAAAACAAAAACAAAAACAAAAACAAAAACAAAAAAACTGCTATAATAGTTCTAAAAGATTGAATTGGACTTCCACTTCTGACCAAGATGGATTGAGAAGGAAGTGGATTTACCTTCCTTGCATTAGAGACAACTTTAAAAAAACAGGAAGAATATAGAAAACAACTGTTCTCAGGCACTGGGTATCAGGCAACAGAGAACAGTGATCCCTGAGATTGGGAAGATAAATGAGGTGAGCCCTGTGATTGTCCTAGCTTACTGTCGGAGAGAGTTTCCAGGGTGCGACTAAGAGAATGGGACTCTAGGTGGGCTATGGGTGTCCAGGGAGACTCTGGCATCTTGAGTTCTCAGGCAGAGTAAGAGGGAGAGGAGTGTTGCACAGGGAGAAAGCTCCAAAGACCTACTGAAGTCCCCCAAGGGTTTTCAGCTGAGTACTGAACAGCACCTGCTTATGGAGAAACTACTTAAGGATAGGAGCAGAGAGAATAACCCTTGAGTGCAAGGCCTTATAATTTATAGGGCATTTGTGAGAGGACTCAAAAGAGCATTGTCTCAAGTAGTATGGCAAAATTAGCTGAAATAAAGGCAGTTCATTCTGACTCACTAAACAAAAAGAAGCCTTGAAAACATCAAACTATTTCCAAGTGATTTAACCGCCTCCCAGAATAAAACTCAAGGAAATATTTATAGAGATAAGAAATAGCACCTAAGAAGGTAAAATTCAGGGGCACCTGGGTGGCTCAGTTGGTTGGGCCACTGCCTTTGGCTCAGGTCATGATCCCGGAGACCCGGGACTGAGTCCCACATCGGGCTCCCTGCTCAGCGGGAAGCCTGCTTCTCCCTCTCTCACTCCCCCTGCTTGTGTTCCCTCTCTCGCTGCATTTCTATCTGTCAAATAAATAAAATCTTAAAAAAAAAAAAAAAGAAGGAAAAATTCACAGTGTCTGACATCCAGTGAAAAAGAGCCAGACATGCAAACAAGCAGGAAAATACAATGAAGAATGAGGGAAAGAAATCAATCAATAGAAACAAACCCCGAAATGAGGCAGATATCAAAATATACAAAGATAAAATTAGTAGACAAAGACATGAAAGCAGTTATTATAAATTTATTCCGTAAGTACAAAAATCTAAAGAAAAGATGGAGCATGTTAGGTACAGAAATGGAAGTTCTAAGAAAAATGGGACTTCTAGACACAAAAAATACATCTGTGGTAAAATATATATATATATATATATATATCAGATGGGGGTGATAGCAGATTAGAACAGAAGAAAAGAGCAATTAAGTTGAATACACAGCAATAGAAACTATCAAAAATGAATCAGAGAAAAAGTGTTGAAAGCAGGATGACCATCATCAGTGAGTTATGGGACAACTTCAGGCTGCGTAACTCTGTACCTGAAGCCAACGTTGATTGATTTATGGGTGGACAGCTTGACCAAGGACTTTCTTCCTTGGAATTTTGAATTTTGAACCCCAAGAGAATAAAGCCAGTCTCCCTCTGTGTGACTGAAATAAGAACATAGAAATCTGCATTGTTTCTCACCAGATAGACTGAGAAGCAGAAGATAGTCTGTAACAACGGAAAAAAGAGACATAAAGAGGAAAGGAGAGGTATAACCTGAAGAGAGAAATCATCAAGTTTTCCAGGTCCTAGACCCAGTTGTTTCTGAGTCTAGTTGTAGCATGTCTGTCCAGCTGCTTCTTAGATTCCATGAGATAGGTTTTTGTCATATATGATGAAAAAAAGTCTTAAAATATATAGAGATGATGCTTTGATTTTGGATGTGTTAAAACGTTATTTGATTTATGGATGCATGTTTGGAGTGCCTATGGAATATTGATGTGAAATATCATTGAGGTAGGTGAATAGACTTCTTTGAAGCTCAGAGAAGCATGCACCCCAAATTTACATTTTGATTCTATAGAATAAATAAAGCACCTAAATCCATATGAGTTTACTTAAATCCATGGGATTATATGAAATCAAGAACAGAGAATATATAGAGGGAGACACAAAACCAATGATGGAACCTGGAAAACAAGCATATTAAAAAGACATAAAGAGCATCCAGGGAAAGACTCTGAGAAAGACTATTTACCAAGTTAGAGTGAGAGCTTGATGTTGAGAAAATCAAAAAAAGGGAGAATCTAAAGAAAAGAGAGATAAGTAACAGTAATTGCCCAACGGACCTAAGATATTCCTGACCCTTGGTTGGCTTCCTACATTTCTAAGCTTACTTCCGTTTTTCTGCCCATATTTACCACATAGGAGTCCATATTTCCCTGTTTCTAACCTCAACATGCTAAAATAACCATAGTTATGACTCTCTTTTGAGATAGTTTGATTTGTACTATCTTAACCCTACATTATTCTACAATACCTAATAAGGATTGAAGACTCAATCAGAGCAGACCAACAGAAAGCTTTCCCCCAAAAAGACAATTGTATGGCAGTATAACTGGGGTAGGCAAGGAAGGAGCTGAAGAAAAACGTATGGTTTTCATAAGAGGAAATGAGGCCTCATCAGTTTATTAAAGTTCTTTTAGCAGGCACAAATGCATATGGACAAAGCTCATGAATGGCATCTATTTAGATTTTCAAAAAGCCTTTCACAAAGTTCCACACAAAAGGCTATTTTAAAAATTGAGTCATCATGGTATGATGGAGACTGGTGTAATGCACAGGGAAGTTGCTTAGAGACAAGAAACAATGGTTTAGGATAAAAGGGCACTGCTTGGAGGAAGAAGTGTAAACATTGCATTCCTCTCTAACTTGCTTTGTTTAATATTTCTATTAGTTATTTAGAGAACGGAAGGTATAATGGCATATAATGGCACTAAATTCTTCTGAGTATGAAAAGCTCAAACATATGAGGATAATGTGAGGCAATGTGAATAGGCTGAAAATATTGAATGAGCAAAAATAAAGTGCTGAACTTAGACTAAAATACTCTAAAGTGTACTGAGAAGGTTCATGTACTCATTCATTTATTAAATAGTTATTGAGGATCGATGATGTGGCCAGATATTATGCCACAATTTTGGGAGGAATTTAATAATTAAGAAGGCACTTCTCCCTGCTTTTAGAGACCTAAATACAATAGAAAGATTTTTCCTGAATCTTGAAAAAAGTAAATTTAATAAAGGAATAAAGGAAGTAGCTCACATAATAGGAAGCACATGGAGCTTAGGTTTCTAAGAGTTAAGCTGACAAGGTGAAAAATGTAAATAGTCCAATATGTAGATAATTTCATAAAGGCACTGCTGTGTTGGTATTGTTGAGGTAACTTAGAATATTCGGAGCTACAGCCATAACATCTGAATATATTAGTGTATTAGGACCATTTTTTAAAAGATTTTATTTATTTATTTATGAGAGACAGAGAGAGAGAGAGAGAGAGAGAGAGGCAGAGGGAGAAGCAGACTCCTCAAGGAGCCAGGAGCTCGATGTGGGACGCCATCCCAGGACCCTGGGATCATGAACTGAGTCAAAGGCTTAACCATCTGATCATCTGAGGACTATTTTTGTTGGAAGTGACAAAATTCAAATAAAAACTAACTTAAAATTTAAAAAAAAGAAGAAGGTAAGCCGGGCTTTATGGGTAAGCAGGTATAGAAAGGCAGGAGATGTCATGAGAATTTGGTATAGCTCACTCATTTTTCACCTCTCAGCTGTTTTTTTTTCTGTGTGGCTTCATTCTAGGAATATTTCCACATGGAGCAAAGGTAGCCTGTATTATGGGAGATGGAAGAAATTCCAGTTTTCAGTGTTCTGCACCTTATGATCTTAGGAAACCCTTTTCCTCCCAGCACTCATGTCAGTTCCTGAAAAGACATATCCAATGGCCTGCCCTTGAACCACTCACTGTGGCCAAGAATTTGAAATATTCTTAGTGGCCAGGCCAGTGTACCACAGTGCCTCCCACAAAAGTTAGGGTGAAGGGGAGTCGTCAGACTCTTAGAGCCACACAGACTGAGAATGAGGAAGAGGTTGTTTCCCAAAAAGGCAGTAGGCAGACAAAAAATAAGTGAGAACAACTACCTACTTCTCTAAAAGATCATCATAAACTGATTACAGTTATGATAGGAGCCTTAAGGTCACTCGCTCCACCATGATCCTTACCTTATGGTACTCACACACATTTGTAATCCCCTCTCTTTCAAATGTAACCAGATTTAGTGACTCACTTCTAAAGAAAAGAATATGATCCAAGTGACGGTATGTCACTTCTGAGTTAGGTTATAAAAGACTGCAGGTTCCATCTTGGGTGTTCTGACTCCTAACTTTTTCCTGGATTGCTCACCCTGTGGGGAAACCAGCCACCTTGTGGTGAGTCAGTCCTATGGAGAGTGAGCTTGGAAGTGGGTTTTCTTGGTAATAACCAGGTGTTTGAGCTTGGGAGTCGATCCTTCCCCAGTTCGCCTTTAGATGAGACAACTGACCTGGCTGACAACTCAGCTGCAACCTCATGGGAGACCTAGAGCCAGAGACACCAACGCCAGGTGGTGCCCAGATTCCTGACCCACAGAAATGGAGAGGTCATAACTTCCTCTTCTTAGAAGCCACTAAGTTTGGGGGCAACTGTTAACGAGCAACAGATAACAAATACACTGGTGTTGGTATAAGAAGGTAATATGTATGGTCTTATGCACAAAAGACCAACAATAGATAAATATGCACAGGATAAGGCAAAAAAACCACAATTCTGTTAAAATGTCAAATGTAATTTCTGTCATGTTTGAATATTGTCTGTATTGAATGTGAAGAAAACTAACTTTCTGCTCCTAGAAGAAACTATCAGGGATTATTTGGGTCCATGAACAGACTGAACACATATTTAGCTGCATTACAGCTTATTTATTAAATTTATTTTTTTAAGTAATTTCTACACCCAGTGTGGGGCTCAAATTCATGACTCTGAGATCAGGAGTCCTGAGTCAAGAGTCGCATGCTCTCACAGACCAGCCAAGCACCCCTAAATTAAATCTTAAATGGGGGGCACCTAGGTGGCTTAGTCGTTCATTACGTGTTGGCCTTCAGCTCAGGTCATAGTCCCAGGGCCCCAGGGTCAAGCCCCACATCGGGCTCCCTGCTTGGTGGGAAGCCTGCTTCTCCCTCTCCCACTCCCCCTGCTTATGTTCCTTCTCTCACTGTGTCTCTCTCTGTCAAATAAATAAATAAAATCTTTCTTTAAAAATGTCTTAAATGGAGATACAGCAATTATAGCATTCTGTAAGTAGGTAAAGTTTAGACTTCATTATTTGGCTATGTTCTTTGCTGTTTTTCTAATTTTTTAGTTGTTCAAATGAAGTTTTCAATTGTAATCTGAGTTTAAAAAGAATCATTTTGCCAAGTTTCCTTTGTCTCACTATTTAAAATATTTGAAATAAATCACCATGACATTAAGGGTCATATAAGATCAATGTGACTTTGTCTTTGAAATCTGTTTATGTCTTCATGCTTGTAGGTTACCTAGTACCTCTCCTTGATGAAAAGCCTAACAAAAAAAATCTACAAGTGAAAAAGAGGACTAAGTCCAATATCAAAAGGTTGTTTATTCAGTTTGCAGGTTCCTCAAAAAGTTAAAAATAGAATAACCCTACAATCTGGCAATGACACTACTAAGTATTTACCCAAAAGATACAAAAATAGGGGTTCGAAGGCATGCATGCACCCCAATGTTTATAGAATTTGATCAGCAGTAGCCAAACTATGGAAAGAGCCCAAATTGTCATTGGCTGATGAATGGGTAAAGAATATGTGGTATGTATATGTATATGTATACATATACCTATGTGTATATATAATGGAATATTACTCAGCCATCAAAAATGAAATCTTGCCATTTGCAACAATGTGAACAGAGCTAGAGTATATTATGCTGAGCAAAAGTCAGAGAAAGACAAATACCATATGATCTCACTCATGTGGAATTTATGGCATAAAACAGATGAACATAAGGGAAGGGGGTAAAGAAAAAAGAGAGAAGGAAACAAACCATAAGAGACTCTTAACAATAGAGAACAAACTGAGGGTTGATGGAGGGAGGTGGGTGGGGGATGGGCTACATGGGGGTAATAAAGAGGGCACTTGTGATGAGCACTTGGGGGTTGTATGTAAGGGAGGAATCACTGAACTCTTCTCCAGAGACCAATATGGCACTGTATGTTAACTAAGTAAAATTTAAATTTAAAAAAGATGTTATTAAAGCCAATTTCCATTAACAGCAGCTTTACATAAAATAAAATATATTTTAAAGTTTATATATCTATAAATCTGGGTATAAACACCAGATGGATGTAGCCCAATGAAAAATATCAAGTTGTAACCTCTGAAAACTGAGTTGGTAATGGAAATGTTGATTACCTCCAACGGAAATACTTATACCTGCTACTATTTTCAGAAGTTAATAGCTACCCTGGGGCATTTTTAACTTACGTGTAATGTTGAGTGGGATTTTCCTATGATGATTGCCCTAATATTTCAGAAAATTCTAATTAGCAACTAATTACCATTCTACCCAGTCATCACACCCCCCACACTGCTGCTGTAACTTCATTTCTTCAAATATGACAGATGGAGGCTCCAACAAGTTCTGATAATTATATTATAACATAGGGAGCAACAAGACCTTTGCTATTATTTCTGTAAGATACAACTGTATCCAGATAATTAGGATGCTCCATGTAGAATCCAAAACAAGGTTGATTTTTTTTGATATTTTATTTATTTATTTGACAGAGAGAAACACAGCCAGAGAGGAAACACAAGCAGGGGGAGTGAGAGAGGGAGAAGCAGGCTTCCCGGTAGGCAGGGAGCCAGATGCGGGGCTCCATCCAGGGACTCTGGGATCATGACCTGAGCCAAAGGCAGACACTTAATGACTGAGCCACTCAGTTGCTCCCAGGTTGATTTGATTATATATTTTGCAATATTAGTGTCTCAAAGTGAACCTAAAATATGCCTCCCATCTTCTTATAGGATCCTTTTTATAGGCTACACAATATCTTTTTTTTTTAATTTTTAAAAACTTTGGGTTTTTTTTAAATATTTTATTTATTTGACAGAGAGAAACACAGCCAGAGAGGGAACACAAGCAGTGGGAGTGAGAGAGGGAGAAGCAGACCTCCTGTCGAGCAGGGAGCCCGATGTGGGACTCGATCCCAGATCTCTAGGATCATGACCTGAGCTGAAGGCAGTCGCTTAACCAACTGAGCCACCCAGGCGCCCCCCTTTTTTTTTAATTTTTTAAAAACATTTTATTTACTTACTTGACACAGAGAGAAAGATCACAAGCAGGCAGAGAGGCAGGCAGGAGTGGGAGGGGTGGAAGGAGGCTATCTGCTGAGCAGAGAGCCCCATGCAGGGCTGGATCCCAGAACCTTAATTGAGGTAAAATTGGTATATAACATTATGTTAATTTGGGGTGAACAACATGATCTAATATTTGTATTCTTGACAAAGCGAACACCACAATAAGTCTAGTTACCATCCATTACTATATAATTGAACACCTATACTCATTTCATGCACCCCCCACCCCTCTCTTCTCGGATAACCACCAGGTTCCACGTATATGTGAAATCACGTCTTTCTTTGTCTTACTTATTTCACTTAACATAATGCCCTCAGGGTCCATCCATGTTGTTGTAAATGGCAAGATTTCCTTCATTTTTATGATTGGGCAGTAGTCCATTGTGTACACACACACAGAAACACACACACACACACACACACACACACACACACACAATGGACTAGTGAAGTACTAGTCCATATATATATATAAAATCTTTTCCCATTCACCCATTAATATACATTTATTTTAAAAAATATTTTATTTATTTACTTGTTTGCCAGAGAGAGAGAGAGGGAGAGCACAAGCAGAGACAGCTGCAGTCAGAGGGAGAAGCAGGCTCCCCTCTGAAGGAGGAGCCCAACACGCGTTATACATTTAAGTTATTTCCACTTGCTATTGCAAATAATGCTGCAATGAACTTAAGGGTGGCTCGGTCTCTTTATGTTAGTGTTTTCATTTACTTCAGATACTCAGAAATGAAATAGGTAGATCATGTTCTTGTTCAACTATTAATTTTTTTCCATACTGTTGCCCACAGTGGCTGTACCGATTTACATTCCCATCAAGCATGTACAAGGGTTCCCTTTTCTCTACATCCTTGTTATTTATTGTCTTTTTGATAATAGCATTCTAACAGTTGTGAGGTGATATTGTAATCATCACCATTTCCCTGATGATTAGTGATACTGAATATGTTTTTATGTTCTTGTTGACTGTATATCTTCTTTGGAAAAATGTCTAGTTAAATCCTCTGTCCATTTATTAATTGGATTGTTTGGGATTTTTGTTATTGAGTCCTTTGAGTTCTTTATATATTTTGTATATTAACCCCTTATTGGATGTATGATTTGGAAATAGTTTCTCCCATTCAGTAGGTTTCCTTCTCATTTTGTTGATAGTTTCCTTTGCGGTGCAGAAGTTTTCAATTTAGTGTAGTCCCCATTGTTTATTTTTTGTTTTCATTGTCTTTGCTTTTATTTTAGTGTGTGTGTGTGTGTGTGTGTGTGTGTGTGTGTGTGTTTGTCTTTTTGTCTTTGCTTTTAGAGCCAGATCCAAAATGTTAATGCCAATACCAGTATGTCAAAGAGCTTACTGCCTATTTTTTATTCTAGGAGTTTTATGTTTCATGTCTTGCATTTAAGTCTTTGATTCATTTTGAGTTAATTTTTGTATGTGGCATAGCATTCTTTCCCTAATCTGATTTATTGATTATCTTACTCCCATTGTATATTCTAGGCTCCTTAAATTAAATTTAGCATAAATTTAATTAAACCATATATGTGTGGGTTTATTTCTAGTTTTCTGTTCTGTTCTGTTAATCCATGTGTCTGTTTTTATACCACTACAATACTATTTTGTTTACTCTAACTTTGTAGTGTAGTTTAAAATCAGGGAGCATGATACCTCCAGCTTTGTTCTTTCTCAAGATTGCTTTACCTATCAGGATTATTTATGGTTCCATACACATTTTAGAATTCTTCTAGTTCTGTGCAAAATGCTGTTGGAATTTTAGTTGGACCTTCACTGGAGTTTGCAAATTGCCCTAGACAGTATGGACATTTTAATAATATTAATTCTTCTAATCCATGAGCATGGAATATCTTTACACTATTTGTGTTCTTCAATTTCTTTCATCAGTGTTTTTCATCTATACAAATCTTTCACTTCCTTGGTTAAAATTATTCCTAGCTATTAACTCTTTTTTTTTTCTTTTTTCAGTAATCTCTATGCCCAATATGGGACTAAAACTCATGACCCTGAGACAGCTAGCCAGGTACCTTGGTATTGTGTTTGATGCAGTTATAGATGGGATTATTTTCTTAATTTCTCTTTCTGCTAGTTCATTATTAGTGTTTAGAAACGCAACAGATTGTTGCATCCTAATTTTGTATCCTGTAACTTTACTGAATTCATTTATTCTAACAATTTTTTGGTGGAGTCTTTAGGGTTTCCTATATATATGTATAAAGTGATAGTGTTTTTTTTTCAAATATTTTTTTAAATTTATTTGACAGAGAGAAACACAGCCAGAGAGGGAACACAAGCAGGGGGAGTGAGAGAGGGAGAAGCAGGCTTCCCGCTGAGCAGGGAGCCCGATGTGGGACTCTATCCTGAGTCTCTGGGATCATGACCTGAGCCGAAGCCAGTTGCTTAACCAACTGAGCCACCCAGGCACCCCATAAAGTGATAGTTTTATTTCTTGTCTAATTTGGATGCTTTTTTTCCCTTTTTCTTGCCTAATTGCTACATCTAGGGCTTCTAATACTGTGTTGAATAAAAATGACAAGAGTGAACATTCTTGTCTTATTGTTATCACAGAGGAAAGCTTTCAGTGTTTTATCATTGAGTATGATATTAGTTGTGGGCTTGTCATATCTGGCCTTTATTACACTGAGGTACGTTCCCTGTATACCCATTTTGCTGAGACTCTTTATCATAAATAGATGTTGAATTGTGTCAAATGCTTTTTCTGTATCTATTGAGATGATATATGATTTTTATCCTGCATTTTGTTAATGTGGTGTATCATGTTGAATGATTTATGGGTATTGATTAATCCTTGATCCCTGGAATAACTCTCACTTGATCATTGTGTATAATCCTTTTAATGATATATTGTTGAATTAAGTTTGCTAATACTTTGTTGAAGAATTTTTCATCTGTGTTCATCAGGGATATCGGACTTTCATAGCAACGTAATGCTGGTTTTATAATGTGTTTGGAAGGCTTCCTTCCTCTTCAATTTTTGGTGGAGTTTGAGAAGGAGAGGTATTAAATCTTCAAATGTTTAATAAAATTAACCCAGTGAACCATCTGGTCCTGGACTTTTATATGTTGGAAGGTTTTTGATTACTGGTTCAATCTTCATACTAGTAATCAGTCTATTCATATTTTCTTCTTCATGACCCATTCTTAGAATATTGTCTGTTTCGGGTGCCTGGGTGGCTCAGTTGGTTAAGCGACTGCCTTCAGCTCAGGTCATGATCCAGGAGACCCGGGATTGAGCCCTGCGTCGGGCTGCCTGATCAGCAGGAAGCCTGCTTCTCCCTCTCTCACTCCCCCTGCTTGTGTTCCCTCTCTCTGTGTTTCTCTCTGTCAAATAAAAAAATAAAATAAAATAAAATAAAATAAAATAAAGAATATTGTCTGTTTCTAGGAATTTATCCATTTCTTCTATGTTGTTGAGTTTGTGGGCATGTAATTGTGCATAATAGTCTCATGAGCCTTTATAGTTCTGTGTTATCAGTGGCACTTATCTTTAATTTCTACTTTTATTTATTTGAGCTTTGTCTCTTTTTTCTTAGTGAATGTAGCTAAAAGTTTGTCAATTTTGTTTATCTTTTCAAAGAACCAGCTCTGAGCTTCATTGATCTTTTCTATTTTTTTTAGTCTCTATTTAATTTTTTTCTACTCATACCTTTGTTATTTCCTTCCTTCTCCTGATGTTGGGCTTCATTTGTTCTCCTTTTGTAGTTCCCTTGAGTGTAAAGGTAGATTGTTTATTTGAGATTTTTCTTATTTCCTGAGGTAGGCCTGTATCACTATGAACTTTCCTCTTAGAACTGCTTTTGCTGCAACTAATAGATTTGGGATTGTTGTATTTCCATTTTCATTTTTCTTGAGCTATTTTTTTTAATTTCCTCTTTGATTTCTTCATTGACTTATTGTCCAGCAGCATACTTCTTATTCTGCACATATTTGTGATTTTTTTCAGTTTTCTTCTTGTAATTGATTCTTAGTTTCAAACTATTGTGGTCAGGAAAGATATTTGATATGACGTCAGTCTTCTTAAATTTATTGAGACTTGTTTTATGGCCTAACATGTGATCTATTTTGGAGAATACTTCATAAACACTTGAGAAGAATGTGTATTCTGCTGCTTTTGGATGAAATGTTCTGTGTACATGTATTAAGTAGATCTGGTCTAATGTGTCTTTTTTAAAAATATTTTTATTTATTTGACAGAGAGAAACACAGCTAGAGAGAGAACACAAGAAGGGGAAGTGAGGAAGGGAGAAGAAGGCTTCCTGCTGAGCAGGGAACCAGATGCGATGCTTGATCCTGGGACTTTGGAATCATGACTTCAGCTGAAGTCAGATGCTTAATGACTGAGCCACCCAGGTGCCCCTCTAGTGCATCTTTTAGGGATGATGTTTCCATATTGATTTTATGTCTGGATAGTCTATCCCATTAATAAAGGTGAGGTATTAAAATTGCCTACTGTATTGGGATCATCTTCTCCCTGTAGGTCTGTTAATACTAGCTCTGTATAATTTAGGTGCTCCTATATTGGGTATTCTCCTCTTGTGAGATTGAATCCTTTATCATTATGTAATAACCTTCTTTGTATTTTATTACACTCTTTGTTTTAAGGTATATTTTGTCTATACCAGCTTTCTTGCATGAAATATCTTTTTCCACCTTCATTTTCCATTCATGTGTCTTTAGATCTAAAGCAAGTCTCTTGTTTGGAAAATATAGATGAGTCTTGATTTTTATCCATTCAGCCACTCTGTCTTTTGATTGAAAAATTTAGCCCATTTACATTTATAGTGTAATTATTGTTAGTATGTACTTATTGTCATTTTGTTCATTCTGGATGTTTTTGTAGTTCCTCTCTGTTCCTTTCTTCTTCTCTTGCTCTCTTCTCTTGTGGTTTGATTCTTTAGTGTTACATTTAGTTTCCTTTCTCTTTATCTTCTGTGTATCTACTGTAGGCTTTTGCTTTATGGTTACCATAAAGTTCATAAATAACAGTCTATACATATAACACTCTATTTTAAATTGGTAGTAGCTTAACTTTAAGTGCATTCTGAAAACTCTACATTTTTACTCCCCCAACCCACATTTTGCATTTTTATGCCATATTTTACATCTTTTTATTTTGTGTATCCTTTAACTAATAATTGCTGTTATAGTTAATTTTACTGCTTTTGACTTTTAACCTTCATGCTCGATTTATAAGGATTTATACATTTATCAAGTATTTATTAACAATACTTTTATTATATATTCTCCTTTACCCATGATATTTTACATTCATGTATTTTACTCTTAGTGCCTTTTCAGCTTAAAGAAATCCCTTTAAGTGCCTGGATAGCTTAGGCAGTTAAGCAGCTGACCCTTGATTTTGGCTTGGGTCATGATCTCAAAGTCCTGGAATCAAGCCCTCTGTTGGGCTCCATGCTCATCAGGGAGTCTGCTTGAGGATTCACTCTCTCCTTCTCCCTCTGCCCCTCATTCCACTTATGTGCATGCTGTCTTTCTCTCTCTCTCTCTCTCTCTCTCTCTCTCTCTCTCTCTATCTCTCTAAAATAAATAAATAAATAAATAAATAAATAAATAAATAAATATTTTTTTAAGAAAAGATATCCCTTTAACCTTTCTTGTAGGATCAGTTTAGTGGTGATGGACTTCTTTAGCTTTTGGTTGTCTGGAAAAACTCTATCTCTCCCTCAATTCTGAATGATAATATTGCCAGGTAGAGTATTTTTGCTTGGAGGTAGTCTCCTTTCAGCACTTTGAGTATATATCATGTCACTCTCTTCTGGCCTGAAAAGTTTCTGCTAAAAAATCAGCTGATGGTCTTTTGGGGTTCCCCTGTATGTAACAAGTTATTTTTTTCTTACTGCTTTATAAGAAAAAAATTTCATTTATTTATTTGTCAGAGAGAGAGAGAGAGAGCATAAGCAGGAGGAGTTGCAGGCAGAGGGAGAAGCAGGCTCCCCAAGCAAGGAGTCTGATATGGGACTCAATTACAGAACCCTGGGATCACAACCTGAGCTGAAGGGAGATGCTTAACTGACTGAGCCAACCATGTTTTTTCTTGCTGTTTTCAATATTATTTTTATCTCTTTAATTTTTGACATTTTAATTATAATGTGCTTCTGTGTGTCTCTCTTTGGGTTCATCTTACTTGGAACTGTCTTTGCTGCTCAGATTTTTCCCCTTTCTCATTTCTCCTTGTGGGACCCCTATAATGCAAACTTTATTCTGCTTGATGTTGCTTATACGTCCCTTAAGTTATCCTCACACTTTTATTCTCTTTTCTTTTTGCTGTTTTTTTGGGGGTGAGTGTGGCTACCTTGTCTTCCAGGTCACCAATTTGTTCTTCTGCTTCATCTAGACTACTGCTGAAGTACTCTAGTGTATTTCTCAGTTCAGTTATTGTATTCTTCAGCTCTGTGACTACTGTTATATTTTCTGTTTCTTTGTGAAGTCCTTATTGTGTTCATCCTTTCTTCTCCTGAGTTCAGTGAATGTGTTTATGACCCTTACTTTGAAATCTCTATCAGGTAGATTACTTATTTTTATTTCACTAAGGTGTGCTTCTGAAGTTTTGTCTTGTTCTTTCATTTGGAACATATTTCTCTGTTTTCTAATTTTGCCTGACTCTCTGTGTTTGTTTCTGTGGATTAAGTAAAATGGCTACTTCTCCCATCTTGAAAAAGTGACCCTACAAAGGAGTTGAAAATTCATCATTCAACCTTGACCTAGCTCTTGGTTGTCTCTTCCTATATAACTCCCCATTATTGTAGAGAACTGTTTTAAAGCTATTTAAGTTTTACCGTTGTTGTTCAGTCCTTTGAAGCTTTGTGAGGAAAATTGTATCAATACACACATGTTCATATAGACATTCCTTCTTATTGCCTATAGTGCTAAAAATAAAATTCAACTGAGTAAGTTTGACAATCTAATTGGCTTTTTCAATGATTTGTGAATCTCATTTAGCAAATAGAAAAGACCTCCAAGGAGCTATACAAAATGGAGGGCTTCCAGGGCACCTGGTGGCTCAGTCATTAAGCATCTGCCTTCCGCTTAGGTCATGATCCCAGGGTCCTGGGATCGAGCCCCGCATCAGGCTCCCTACTCAGTGAGAAACCTGCTTCTCCCTCTCCCACTCCTCCTGCTTGTGTTCCCCCCCCGCTCTCTCTCTCTCTCTGTCAAATAAATAAATTTTTAAAAACTTTTAAAGAATGGAAGGCTTTTTTATAGGCAGAAGAGGGAAAAGAGTGGATTGTTTCAGGTAGAGTCACTTTCCTTTAGAAGACAAGAGAGATCCACCAGGTGGATTAACTCACTAGTGTTGATCAGGACATTGCAGATTGACTAGTTAATATTACATTCTTTGGGGTCGGGGGGAACCTAAGTAGCTCAGTCAGTTAAGTGTCTGACTCTTAATTTCAGCTCAGGTCATGATCTCAGGGTTGTGAGATTGAGTCCCACATTGGCTCTGCCTTCAGTGGGGAGTCTGCTTGAGATTTCTTTCTCCCCCTCTCCCTGTGCCCCTCCTTCCACTCAAGCACGCTTGCTCTCTCTCTCTCTTTCTAAAATAAAACAAAAACATCTAAAAAAAATTATATCCTAGGAGGAACTGAAACTGCTCTTAGGTATTAACTCTTTTAGGTTTGCTGATGTGGCGATTAGCACAAGTGGTTCCATTTTGGAATCCTAATGTTTATTTTTTTTAACACACCCAAAGTTATTGAGTCCAAGTAGTGTTTGTGGTGATAGATGCTTTTCAGAGAGCATATTACCAGTCTGTAGGATCTGGAGAAGAAACATAACTGATGCTCCCATCTTCTCTACCAGAGTCAAGAACTTGGACACCCCAGACCCTTGGGTGTGTTAGTTTGCCCTGGCACAGTTGCAAAGTTAATCCAGTTAATTCCAGTAGTTAATTCTATTACAGGGAAATAGAGGGATTCTGTGCACCACATCTTGATTTTATGTTGGAAAACCAGAGTTTTTATTCAACATCCAGATCATTCCATCAAGAAATCGTTATTATGTATGATTATTACTTGAAGTAGAAAAGACTTCTATATAAAATAGCAAAGAAAAAAGCATGAAGGGGAAGACGGATAGATTTTGCTACAAAAAAGAGACATATTTTCAAGTTAAAAAAAAACATAAAACTAAAAGGCAAAAATAATGGAAGGTATTTGCAAACTATATGACAAAGGATTAGAGCTAATGTTTTTAATACATGGAGAGTTCTTTCCAACCTCTATAAATATTTTTTTTTCCTTTTGGGCGATAATCTAGAGGCACTTAAATGCTCCAGCATTTGACATACCCTGTAGGCTATCTTATAACATAGTGTCCAATGAAACTAGGCTACCCCGAGCCCCTGGCATTGGAATTGCTTACCTTTATAACAAGAAGAATGGAACAGTACAAAATCCACCTGTGGCATGTGACCAGGTCAACTTCAAGGGGTTTGTGCCACGAGAGCCAAAGTTCTTCCAAGATTGTCTAAAACCAAAAAACATGTCATCCAAGCCTGTGATGCTTCCATGGTGGCAAAATAAGTCCATGACAGGATCAAGAGTGCTTCTCTTATTGAGGGGCAGAAAATCTTTGTGAAAATGTTGAAAGCACAAGTACAGAATCAGAAAGCTAGATTTAAAAATAGAACTTTTCTATATTTTTTAAAGATTTTATTTATTTGACAGAGAGAGCAAGAGAACAAGAACAAGCAGGGGGAGCAACAGAGGGAGAGGGAGAAGCAGAGTCCCCACCAAGGAGGGAGCCCGATGTGGGCTCAATCCCAGGACCTTGGGATCATGACCTGAGCCAAAGACAGAGGCTTAACCAACTGAGCCATCTACGTACCCCAAAAATGGACCCTTTCTAAATAATAAAAGAATGAAAAGGCTTCTACAAAAATTAAGGTTTTTTCCTTTAGTATATCATGGAAAATGGATGAGCATATTTTCAAGAAGTCTGGAGTGATTTGGGGTCATTTGACTTAAAATATAGCTCATATATTGTACAAGGAATCCCTTTGGGGGAAAACCAAGGGAGCTGGGCAGTCCTACTTTAGAGCACCTGAACTAGAGTTTCAAAGCACGGCCTAAGCAGTGTCCATGGGGTCAGACATTCTACGGAAAGTATTTCTGGTATAAATACTAGCTAAAGCATCGAGTGTCATGAGATCTAAATGAGGCAACCCACGTAAAGGGCTGAACTCAATGCCTGGCACGGTCACTCATTTATTTGTTTACTCCAAAAATCTTTATTGACTGACTATTGTGTACCAGGCACTCAGTTCAATGCTAGGGATAAGGCAATAAACAAGATGACAGGTTCTTAGGGAGTGCATTGACTGACACATAGTAAAAAAGTCATAAAACATAACCTAGCATTATAATAGAATACAACACATGCAAAATTTAGAAACCAAGGTATCTTTTTTCACCAGGTAGATTGACAAAGGTTCTCTGATAAAGGTAAACCTTGAGGTGTGGCCCAAGGGAGTGGGAAAATAGGCCCTTTGATCTCTCTCTGGGGGCTGTATAAATTGGTGCTCTCAGCAGAGCAGCTGACCGGATGTATCAAAAGCCCTTACCCTCTCAATTCTTCTTCTCTTGATTTATTATCCTAAGGAAATACTTATGGATTATGCAGTGATTTCTACATAAGGGGGAAGTTCTGCCATCTGCTAGCTGGTGACCATCAGGTTAATTAGTGACTATCTATGGTTGTGTCATCTTGGGCAAGTATTTTATGGCCTCCAAGCAGAATGTTCCTCCTCTGTAAAATGGTGATAATAATAGGATTTACCACACAGAGCACTGAGGGGAGTAAATGAGAAATCACATATGAAACACTGAGCATAGTTCCCGATACATGGTAAGCCTTCAATATACTTAAGCAAGAGAGAGAGAGAGAGAGAGAGAGAGAGAGAGAGAGAGAAGGAAGTATATGTTCAGTGCTGCATTATTTACAAAGGTAAAAGGTAAAATAGAAACTTCCTCAGTGAGGGACGCCTGGGTGGCTCAGTTGGTTAAGTGTCTGCCTTTGGCTCAGGTCATGATCCTGGGGTACTGGGATCAAGTCCCGTGTCAGGTTCCTTGCTCAGCCTGCTTCTCCTCCCTCTGCTGCTCTCCCTGCTTCTGCGCCCTCTCTCTCTGACAAATAAGTTAATAAGATCTTTTTTTAAAAAGGAAGTTATCTAAGTGATTAAAATATAAACAGAGAAGAAATACTAAACCAACACTGAATACCAAATCGAGAGGGTGACAAACCGTGAAAGATTCTTAATCATAGGAAACACACTGATGGTTCCTGGGGTGAGGGAGGGATGGGGTAACTGGGGGATGGACATTGGGGAGGGTATGTGCTATAATGAGCGCTGGGTATTACATAAGATGGATGAATCACAGACCTGTAACCCTGAAACAAAGAACAAATTATATGTTCATTAACTGATTTTAAATTTTAAAAATGCAGGTTAAAAAAAGACAACACCAAAATTAAAAGCAGATGAATGATTTAATGACATTGGAAAATGATCACAATATTGGGAGGAAAAAAAAGTTGGTTATACATAGTACATTCAATAATAATTCCAATTTTAGAAAAAATGTAGAAAGACAATACTATGTATTTTCCACAATGAGTATACATTATTTTATAATTTAAATAAGCCCTACACATTTATGGCAGACGTATATAGGATTTTGGATGCCCAGCATCATCCCTCTTCCTTATAATATTCCAGTTTTCTTATGGGAAAGAATCTTTCTCCCTCGGTGAGGAATCCTGACAGGAGAGCAAGGTTTAGTGCACCTCCCTCACAGCCACCTCGCACTTCCGGAAGCCGGAAGTACCCCGGAAGGACTTAGACCCAGGAAGCAGCGTGACAAGAATGGGAGCTCTTTGGAGGATAGTCTTTGTGTCATGATAGCACGGTGAGTGGCTGCGCTGGGACTTCTTTTCACCCCTGCCTTTTCCCAAGCCGGGAACTCCTCCTCCTAGTGTCCTCATGAGCCACAATTAGTCTTTCAATAAATCCTTTTTTGCTTACATTAGCCAGAATATGTTTCTGTTGCTTGCAAACAAGAACTCTTACTAATAAGTTGTTTTCAATAACTGGAAAGTGAATCAAGCAAGTTGCACTTAATGTAAAGGGCTATTCTTTGCAGAAATAGGCAAAACACAGGGGAGTTTGGTAGGGGTAAGAAGAAATGCTGAATGACCTGGTTTGGGTCACAGGATGCCATGTATCTGTTTGGAAACTGAAAAACTAATTTAAAAATTTAGATGATCCCAAATATCCAGTTGTTTGACCTCATGTGACAGCTGATGACTCTTATTGACTGATCTTTGTGATTGGGATTGACGTAAAATTTAGAACACTATGAATGAATGAAATGTTAAACTTCACTGAAGAAAGACCTTAAGCATGCTGCTAATTAACCACATAGACTAATGGGAATGAAAGCTACTTTATATGTTGATTTTGCATTATGAAACCATAGGCCTTTAGCTAATACACTTTTAAAACCTGACCCCAGGGGAATGTTGTGAATTATAGCTTTGTTGTTATACTTTAACAATAACAAACTTCTGTACGTGTTCATCTACCTTTAATTTTGGTAGCATGACAGCATCTGTTTTCAAAAGTTTTCCTTATGTCATCTGCTATTAAAATGATTACTGCCCTTGGGTACCTGGGTTCTCAGTGGGTTAAAAGCCTCTGCCTTCCACTTAGGTCATGATCTCAGAGTTCTGTGATCGAGTCCTGCATCGGGCTCTCTGCTCAATGAGGAGCCTGCTTCCTCCTCTCTCTCTGCCTGCCTCTCTGCCTACTTGTGATATCTCTCTCTCTGTCAAATAAATAAATAAAATATTTTAAAAAATAATAAAAATATGGGGCGCCTGGGTGGCTCAGTTGGTTAAGCGACTGCCTTCGGCTTAGGTCATGATCCCGGAGACCTGGGATCGAGTCCCACATTGGGCTCCCTGTTCGGCGGGAAGCCTGCTTCTCCCTCTCTCGCTCCCCCTGCTTGTGTTCCCTCTCTAGCTGTGTTTCTCGCTGTCAAATAAATAAAATCTTTAAAAAGTAATAATAATAATAATAATAAAAATAAAATGATTACTGCCCTTGACACGAGTAAGTTTGCTAGTTATTAGTCACACGTCCTCAGTTCTCAGCTTTATGTTTCAGGAGTATTAGCTTCCAAAATCCTTTGACTTGCCTCTATTATTTACTCAGTTCCTCTGTCTCTTGTGGAGAAAATACCCTCCAACTGTGAGTCAGACCCAAGATTTGGACAAGTTCTAACACCCAGAAAACAGGGCACATTTAGCAGAGAACAATTATCTAGCTTTCTGGGAACAATTACTCTAAACACAATTTTATATTAGTGTGCAGGTTTTCCATAATTTGCAATCAGTGTTGGTAAAGGCAATAGGGAAATTATACATTATACAATTTCACTTTAAATCAATACTTCTCATATGAATTATTATTTTTAAGATTTATCTAGAAGAGAGAATGTGTGCATGTGCAAGTGGGGGATGGGCAGAGGAAGAGAATCCTCAAGCAGATTCCCCGCTGAGTGCAGAACCTGATGCAAGGCTCCATCTTGACCCATGAGATCATGACCTGAACTAAAACCAAGAGTCAGATGCTTAGTTGACTGAGCCTCCCGGGCACTTCAATATGCATATGAATAGCTGAGGGGTGTTGTTAAAATGATTCAGTGGGTGTTCTGGTTATCTGTTGCACAGCAGATCATCCAAACTTAGTGGCTTAAAACAGCCATTAAATGATTACTCATTTATTTTGCTTACAAACCTACAATTTGAGCAGGGCCTGGTAAGGATAGCTTGTACCCATACATGCTTGGATGGCTGCGTTCTGAAGGTAACTTAACGGCTGGGAGCTGAAATCATCTGAGGGTTTACCCACAGTCTGGTGGTTGATGCTGGCTATTGACCGAGATCCTAGACAGGGTTCTTGACCAGAAAGCTCATCTGTATCCCTCCCAAGTGAAGGCTTGGCTTCCTTTCAGTACGGTGTCTGGGTTGCACCAAGTGTCCCAACAAAGCAAGGTGAGAGTGCATGGCATTTTTAGGACATCACCTCAGAAGTCACATAGTGTCACTTCTACCATAATCTGTTGGTTGAGGCAGTCATAAAAGTCTTCCCAGTTTTAAGGGGAAGAGACATTGCCCCCATCATTTGATGGGAGAAAGGTGAACTTCACAGCATGTGGAATGGAACCTATTGTAGAGGTTATATTTAGAAACTATCATCTGTGCAGTAGGTCTGGTGGGGCCTGAGACTCTTCATTTCTAACTTCCGGGAAATTACAGAGCTGCTGACATGAGCTCATGCTTCATGTAGCAAGTGTCTAGACTACTTCATGAAGCCAAGTTTTACTATGTAGATTCTTTATATTGTTTTAGAAGTAGACAGAAAACACATATAAGCATACATGAATGTTTTGGATATTCTTGAATGATGACATGCTATGTTTCTTTCTTATTATTTTGGTTTCATCTTTTCTTCTTACAACATTCTTTTTTTTTTTTTTTTAAGATTTTTTATTTATTTCACAGAGAGAAACACAGCCAGAGAGGGAACACAAGCAGGGGGAGTGACAGAGGGAGAAGCAGGCTTCCCGCCGAGCAGGGAGCCCGATGTGGGACTTGATCCCGGGTCTCCAGGATCATGACCTGAGCCGAAGGCAGTCGCTTAACCAATGAGCCACCCAGGCGCCCCTTCTTACAACATTCTTTTAGCCTAATCTCATTTACTTTTCTTTCTCCATGATACTCTTAAAAAAGAAAGAATCGTTTCATAAAGCTTTGGTTAGGTAGGCCTATCCCTCACATGTAGAATTTTGTACCACGTATTTCATAAAGCGTAGTGAACATTGTATTACAGAGTATTTTATTTAATGTTTATGGAAGTAAATATTTATTATTGAAAGTCACAATCTGTTTCTTAAGGACAAAATTTGTGAATTTTAAGGCTAGCTAGTTTTACACAGGAAACAACAGATGTTGGCAAGCATGAGGAGAAAGGGGAACCCTCTTACACTGTCGGTGAGAATAGAAACTAGTGTGGCCACCGTGGAGAGCAGTATGGAGTTTCCCCAAAAGTTAAAAATAGAATCACCCTGTGATCCATCAGTTGAACTACTAGGTATTTATCCAAAGTTTACAAAAATACTGACTTGAAGGGGCACCTGCACCCTGATGCTTACAGCAACATTATCAACTATAAGCAAATTATGGAAAGAGTCCAAATGTCCACTGACTGATGAATGGACAAAGAAGATGCAGTATACACACACACACACACACACACACACACACACAGAGGGATATTACTCAGCCTTCAAAGCGAATGAAATCTTGCCATTTGCAATGATGTGGAAAGAGCTAGAGTGTATTATACTAAGCAAAATAAGTCAGAGAAAGGCAAACACCATATGATTTTACTCATGTAAAATATATGGAATTTTTGAATCAAAACAGGTGAATGTATGGGAAAGGAAAAAAGAGGAAAGCAAACCATAAGAGACTCTAATGATAGAGAACAAACTGAGGGTTGAGGGAGGGGTGGTGGGTGGGAGAATCAGCTAAATGGGGAATGGGTATTAAGGAGGGCTCTTGTGAGCACTGGGTATTATATTTAGTGATGAATCAGTAAATTATACTCCTGAAGCCAATATTGCACTATATGTTAACTAACTAGAATTTTTTAATTAACATATAGTGTATTATTTGCTTCAGGGGTACAGGTCTGTAAATTATCAGTCTTACACAATTCACGGCACTCACCATAGCACATACCTCCCCGGTATCCATCACCCAGCCACCTTATCCCTCCCCCCTACCCCACCCCACAGCAACCCTCAGTTTGTTTCTTGAGATTAAGAGTCTCTTATGGTTTGTATCCCTCCCTGGTCCCTCTTGTTTCATTTTTTTTCCCTCCCTACCCTCCACAGCCCCTGCCCTGCCTCTCAAATTCCTCATATCAGAGAAATGATATGATAATTGTTCTTCTCTGATTGACTTATTTCGCTCAGCATAATACTGTCTAGTTTCATCCATGTCATTGTAAATGGCTGAATTTCATTCTTTTTGATGGCTGCACAATATTCCATTATATGTATACAGTGGAAAAAAAACTAGAATTTAAATAAAAACTTGAAAACAAAGCTTGTTAATTTTAAATTAATTTATATTTAGGACACTGATTTTGTTAAATCCTGGAAAAATAATTTAATATAGTCTTAAGGTCATATAGAACCATGAACCACTCCCACGAGATGATAACATAACCTTGTGGGATGCCCCTCTTACAGAATCACTGAGGTCCATTCATTGAACTAGTGATTATTGAGTACCTTCAATGAGCTGGACACTAGTTCAAGGTGCAAGGGATACAAGATGAACAATGTTCTCGCTCCTTTGAAACTTAATTTTTAGAGGGGAGGGTTAGGAGGAACAAACTATAAGCAAGTAAATAAATAAGTCATCACTTCCAAAAGTGTGGTCCATGGACTTCTGAGAATCACCAAGGCATTTTCAAGTGTCTGCAAGATCAATATTACACATGGGTGAAAGATCCACCTAAAGTACAAATGGACAATAGACTTCTAGGACTAGGCAAACTTTTCCCAGAAGCTTCCCAGTAGACTTCCTCTCTGTTCTCTTTCAACATTTATGGGGTCCATGAAACCTTCCCATACCAATCCCCAGCAAAGGGAATGACATAACTCCAGGCCAGTGGTTCTCAAACATTTTTTTTTTTTATATCTTGGGACCAATTCAGGTACTTAAAAATTAAGAATTTCAAAGGGCTTTTGTTAGTATGGGTTATATCTATTACAAAAATTTCTAAATATTTATTAATTTAAAACAAAAATAAACCCATTAAATGGTAACATAAGTTAACATAGCTATGTTTTCCAAAGCAAAAGCATTTTGCTTGGGGTGCCTGGGTGGCTCAGTTGGTTAAGCGACTGCCTTCGGCTCAGGTCATGGTCCTGGAGACCCAGGATCCAGCCCCACATCGGGCTCCCTGCTCGGGAGGAGGCCTGCCTCCCCCTCTGTCACTCCCTCTGCTTGTGTTCCCTCTCTCGCTGTGTTTCTCTCTGTCAAATAAATAAATAAAAAATCTTTAAAAAAAAAAAAGCATTTTGCTCATGTTCATAAGAGCATTACTTACAATAGCCAAAAGGTGAAAACAACCCAAATGTCCACCATCAGGATGGATAAACTAAAGGTTGTGTGCACATAAATGGAATATTCTTCAGCTTGGCGAAGGAAGGAAATTCTGCCTCTGTATCCACGGCATGGATGAACCTGAAGTAAGCCAATTATAAATGAACAAATACTGTGTGATTCTACCTCTAGGAGGTATGTAGAGTCACCAAACTCTTAGAAGGTAGAGTGGCAGCTGCCAGGGGCGGGGTGAAATGGGGAGAGGAGGATTGTTTAATGGGGACAGAGTTTCAGTCTTGCAAGATGGAGAGTTCTGTGGATGGTAACGGCTGCACAACAGGGTAAGCATCCTTGATGCCACTGACCCGTGCACTTGAAAATTGTTAAAATGGAAAAGTTTTATGTTAAGCGTATTTTACCATAGTTCTAGTTGTGTTCCGTGAGAAGTTTGTGAAGGGGCATGGCTGGTTGTCCCGTCAGTACCCTTCCTTCTTCCTGGTGGTGTCTGTTTTCTCCTTTCTCCTTCCTAGCAGATTAAGACTTAGTTCACACTTCAGCAACTGGAGGCTCTAGGCGAGAGTGATCCAGCCCCTCCTTCCGGGGATGAGTCTCTATGCACAAGGCAGAGGTTCCTAAAATGTAGCCAGAGCCCCTGAGGTTTCTGAAACCCTTTTCAGGGGGTCTGTGAGTTTCTCCCTTTTCCAGATACATATCTGAATGAGGCTGGATTTTTTTTTTTAAATACTTACTTCTACCAACAGATTCCAAGAGATTGAATGAATGCAAAACATGTATGAGAATCCAGCTGTCTTACACTAAGCCAAATATTACGGTATCCGCAAAAATGGAAAGCAAAGCCACTGTTCTCATTCAGTGCTTTTGCTATGGCTAATAACAGAACTTCCATGTGGTCCAGCAATCCCCCTTCTGGGTATAACACTCTCCAAAATGGAATCAGTATCTTGAGGAGGTATGTGCACTCCCATGTTCATGGCGGCATTATTCACAAGAGCCAAGACACGGAAACAACCTAAGTTCTTCTCAACGGATGCACTGGTAAAGAAATTGTGCTATGTATATTCAGTGGAATATTCTCCAGCCTTAAAAAAGAAGGAGATCTTGCCACTTGTGACAACATGGGTGAGTCTGGAGCACATTATGCCGAGGGAAATAAGTCAGACACAGAAAGAAAAAACCTGCATGATCTCACTTCAATGCTGACTCTAAAAAAAAGTCAAATATACAGAAATTGGGAGTAGAAAAGTGGTTTCCGGGGGCCAGAGTGGGGGAAATGGGGAGATGTTGGCCAAAGGGTACAAAGTTGCAGTTATATAGGATGAGTAAATCTATATCTAAGGTACAACATGATCTAACATACAAGGACTTGATAACTGTAAGTATACAATTAATAATACTGCATTGAATACTGGAAATTTGTTGAGAAACAGATTTCAGGCACTCTCACCACACACACATGATAACTATGTGAGGCCAACTATGTTAATGGACATGATTGTCATAAGCATATCAAATTATCATGTTGTACACCTTAAATAGATACACTTTTTATTTTAAAAATGCTTTTGCTTTGGAAAATATAGCTATGTTAACCTGTTACCATTTAATGGGTTTATTTTTGTTTTAAATTAATAAATAATTATTTAGAAATTTTTTGTAATAGATATAACCCATACTAACAAAAGCCCTTTGAAATTCTTAATTTTTAAGTACCTGAATTGGTCCCAAGATATAAAAAAAAAAATGTTTGAGAACCACTGGCCTGGAGTTATGTCATTCCCTTTGCTGGGGATTGGTATGGGAAGGTTTCATGGACCCCATAAATGTTGAAAGAGAACAGAGAGGAAGTCTACTTGGAAGCTTCTGGGAAAAGTTTGCCTAGTCCTAGAAGTGAGCCCCAGGAACTGTTCTCTTCTTCCTGTGGATGTTGATGGGTCTGGATGTGATGCCTGGGGCTGCCCGGCCACCTTCCTACCAGCGTGAGGAGAAACACTCCACCAAAGATGGCAATGATGTTCCCAAATTTCATGATTATAGTAATTTGACAAGCATCTTTCTACATGATATATCTCTGTTTGATTATGTTGGTGGGATAAATTCTGGATATCATCAAAATATACACATTTAAAATTTTAATATCAATGGTTGGTAAGTTGTCTTCCCCCAAGTTTCTACCAATAAAAATGTCTACCAATAGTTATTTAACAAGCAATTATGTAAAGTTTACTATGTGCTAGGCAACTGTTCTAAGGTTTTTGCAAATACTAACTCGCTAATAGTATATGTGAATGCCTATTTCTCTAAAGCTTTGTTAAATTATTATTTATTCCTGTTTATCTGAAAAGCAGAAAATATCTTACAATTTCATGTTGCATATGGTTGCGACTTACAGTTAGTATGGTTGGACATTTAAAAAAATGTTATCTTGGGCGCCTGGGTGGCTCAGTGGGTTAAAGCCTCTGCCTTCGGCTCAGGTCATGATCTCAGGGTCCTGGGATCAAGGCCCGCGTCAGGCCCTCTGCTCAGCAGGGAGCCTGCTTCCTCCTCTCTCTCTGCCTACTTGTGATCTCTCTGTGAAATAAATAAAAAATAGATATTTTTTTAAAATGTTATCTTGAAATGGTCCATTCATGTCCTTGGTCCAAAATCCTTCTGGGTCTCATCTTTCTTTTTCTTATTAATTTCTAAGAGCTTGGTGTATATTAGGGATAATTGCCCTTTAATGTCATATGTGTGCTATATGAAGTTCAATAATCATACATTCACAATTCCAACAGCTGAGAAGCTCTTATACCAAACTCATTTGATAACAAAATGTAACCTCAGCTGACATAAGACTACTTTCTGCCTTTGTATATTCCATTTAATGTGAATAGTGGTACATTTCATTGAAGAAAAAAAAGGATTCTAAGGCACAAGTCTAGACCTCACTGGTAGTGGTATTTATATATACATATTACCTTTTCTAAGTTTGGAAAAACTCAAAATTCCATGAAACAGTTGTCCCCAAGGATTTCAAGTTAAGAGACTGGGGTTATTTAAACACATAACGTTTGAGGGTTTTTTAGTGCCTGGGAAGTCTTAATATATGAGTTAATATATGAGTTTGATATATGAGTTAAAATTCAAGACAAAGATTAGGGTTAGAGAAGCAGATTTTGGATTTATCAGCATATAGGTGACGATTACATTAGAATCATGAGAGCACATGTCAAAAACCATGCTTTGCCAAAGAAGGAAAAGCATTCGTGTTAGGCTGAATGAAGAAGCATGGAAGACAGTGCGGTTTCCCAGCTTCACAGTCTCAAGTGGAGTTATTGTTGGGTATCAGAATGAAGTAAGCCTTTTGGAGCCTGGTGAGGGGGAGCATGGGGCAGGAAGGGGGCTCATTGTTGCCTCTGTGTCCAGGCTCAGGGATCTGGTCTCAAAATTCCTAACAATCCAGCATCCTTCCATCAGTCTTCTTAAGAAGGTGTATGCAGGCTTCCTCTCCCGTAACAGTTCTGTGAAAGGGTCTGCAGCACTTTCCCAGCCCCATCAGCTCCCTGTGGGCCCCATCCTCTAGCTCGTGGCTCAGACCTTAACTGTGAGTGAGCTATTGTGATAGTGGTCCCTGACACTTAGACTGACACTAAGCGGTCCAACTAGGATAGGTTGGTCCTTGACACTAAGACTGGGCCAGAGGAGACCAGAAAGACGTTCAGCTTCTTCCTGTTTATTCTTTCTGGTATGCCACGTTGGCCACCTTGGCAGGAGCAGTTAGAAACTACTTGCTGGTGGGCTGCCACTTTCCAAGACAGGACAGCTGGAACCTTCTAATCTGCCCGCTGTGAAACAGTCCGTAAGCCAGTTTCGTCTGCTCTCCTGTCTCATGCAAGAAAAATCTGTTTTTCCTTTTCAGTTGAATGTTCTAAGCCTTCCAATGTGTGCCTTCTGTTCATTCTAATTCGCCTACATCTGCATAAAACAAAAGTTCATTTTCGGAGCAGTGTGGAGGGGGACCATGCACAATTCCAGTTACTGTATAGAAAGCTGTGTGCCTGACTTTTTATTCAGCGAGAAAATAATATATCCAAGATGTTAACGTGGGTGTTTTTGGTAACTCATACTGGCGATGTCTTGTCTGTCTCTCAAGAAACAATGGGCATTTATTTGGGTTTGCTTAGATTTAGTTTCACTACTTTATTATTTTTTTTCAAATGGCTTCCAACTGTTAAGTGGGTGAAAAAAATGAATTAATTTCTTGAGTATTTTAAATAGTTGTCATAGATTCTAATCTTACCTACAGTGGAAACATTTGAAATTTTATAATGTTAACATTATTTTGTCAAGCTAATATGAAATGAGGAACATTAAATAAATATTTTGGTATAGAACATGACACAAGTAATTCCAATCTTGAGCTAATTTTCACATACATTTGGCTTTAAAAAGCACTTTTCTTCCAACACTACTGAATTATACACCTAAAAATGATTAAAACGGTAAATTTTATGTGCATTTCACCACCACACCACAACAAAAACCTTTTCTTCTAAATTTTCCAAACTTTGGAACCATTATTTAATAAGGAAGTATTTCAATAAATGTTTATTTCCATTTGAGAGAACTTATGGATTTGTTTCCATATACAGTGATTATGAAGGCTTAAAATAAACCCTTCACATGTGAGATATGGATATATCTATTTATATTTGTGTATATATATGTATATATATTTGAACTCAGAGAAACATTTGACTTAAAAATATGGAATGCTTCATGAATTTGCATGCAATCTTTGTGCAGTGGGTCCTGTTAATCTTCTGTGTATCATTCCAGGCACCAGATGTTATCTTTATACGTCTTGATGAGGTTACTTGGCATCAAAGAATGATAGAGCAACAAGAGACGGAAGAGTCACCTTGAGGTCTTCCAGTGACAACTCATTGTTCTACAAATGAGCAAGTTACATTCTATTAGGTCAAGAACCTGGGACTAGCATCCACAGCCCTCTTCAAAACTGAAGACAGAATACCAAGCTGAGCCTTGAAAAGGCAAACATCCAGAAAACTTGTTTTAAAAAGTGGTGCTTCCTCCACCCCAAATCAAAATAAAACAAAACAAAAAACGGGTCCCCTGCCCCACCTTACCTGTTTCCCACTCTCCAGAAGCAGCCACTTTCATTTTTTTTAATCTCTAAATCCCTGCTTCTTGATTATTCAATTCATGGTTAAGCAGTATCAGTTGTCACTATGAAAGATGAGGCATGAACCCTCTTCACACACACACACACACACACACACACACCCCACTAACCCTCTTCCTTTCAATAAGGTAAGACTTTTTGTTTTTGGAATATTTCTTTCTTATGGTCCCTTGGTTTTTGGTTCATTTTTTTTCGTGGAGACAAACTTTTTTTTACTATTTCAAAACTTGCGAATTTCAGTGGTTGCTCTTGAAGATGTTCTCTTCTCCCTTCCTAGACCTACTTTTCTCCCTATTATTTTTAAAATTTGTTTCGATCTTTTCATTTTAAAGGTTTTCCTCAGATGCCTGATGATCCGTGGTTGTCTGCACATATTTAAGATGGGGACACAAAGAAGCTGAATGGAAGCAATTGGTTCATGTAAGCAGGATTTGTTGACTGACATTTCTGAAACTGCTTCCTTGGTTCCCCCCCCCGCCCCCATATCAGCTATCAAATTTTTCAAAGAACGTATCTTCTGGATGGGGACCATAAATAAGCCTGACTGCCAGCATTCAGGTAGCCAAGTGAGGGGAAAAGGGCTGAAGTTCTAAATATTCTTTTAAGATTTCATTTATTTGACAAGAGAGAGCGAGCACAGCAGAGGGAGCTGCAGGCAGAGGGAGAGGAAGAAGCCGGCTCTCTGAGAAGGCAGCCCTCTGAGAAGGCAGCCCGATGCAGGGCTCCATCCCAGGACCGTGGGATCATGACCTGGGCTGAAGACAGACACTTAACAACTGAGCCACCCAGGTGCCCAGTTCTAAATATTCTGATTATAAATTTTCATATTACTTTGATACTTTCTGTATCAGTCATAGTCCAAAGGGATTAAGTATAAAAGAATACAGACAACTTTGGAGAACACTTCAGGGCTAAGGGAGAGTACCCACGAAAGAAACACACTTTGCACATCCCCCACCCCACTGCATGTCTGGGAGTCGGATCTCATTGGCAAAGGTGTGGTTGCAGCCCACTGGAAGTGAAGTTTGCTAGGATTTCCAGCCAAACCCGACCATCCCTCTGGACTGCAGTCAGGACAGGGCTGGCAAGCAGGGAACCATGACTGGGACTGAGAAGAACCATGCGTCACTGGGATACGAGAGGATAGGTGAGCAGGAAATGCCTCTCCGCGAGGCTGGAGACCGGGTTCACGGAGTGAGTCAGGGCTTTGGAAGTCACTTCACCCCCAGAGGCAGTCCCTAGGCCAGGGCTGCAAGTTCATTAGAGGCAGTGTACCCTGGGGCTAAGAGCCACTGGATGTCTCCACCTGTGAAAGCACAGCAAACACACCACTAACAACTGGATGGTATTAACAAGAAAAGGCAAACTAAAGCATGCCAGCTAAGGAAGGAGAAAAGGAGAAATGGTCCGAGACCGGCTCAGTATCATAGTGTCGCCAGTTGTATTAGTCTGCCATAACACAGGCACCAGTCTGACTGACTTAACAGAAATGGAGTCTCACAGCTGAGGCTGGAAGTTCAGAATCAGGGTGTTTAGAGTTGATTCCTTCTGAGAGCAGAGGGAAGGATCTGTGCCAGGCCTCTCCTTGGGTTGTAAGATGGCTGTGTTCTTCCCGTGTCTCCTCACACCATCTTCCCTCCGTGTCAAATTAGTCTTTTACAAGGACCCCACACATACGGGATTAGAGGCACTCAAGTGACCTTTAACTTGATTACCTCTGAAATGACCCCATTATCCAAGCAAGGTCACCTTCTAAGGTACTAGGGAATGACGCACAATTCATCCCTAATAGCGAGTAAGAGTGAATGTGGGAATGATAGGCAATAAATTGGTACCTGACATCCTCCTTACTCCTTCTCAGCAGTCACTTTACCCTCAACCCTTCCTGTTTCCGTTTTACCCCTTCTGAACACCCGGCTTATGCAGGGAAGTTGGAGAGGCACTGCCAAGCTGTGTGGTACTGAAGACCCCATCTGTGGACCAAACTGAAAGCCCTACATACTTTCAACTAATCCTATATTCAGGCTCCTTCTGCTGGTACCTGCTGTTATATTCATGAATTTTTGGGAGTTCTATGGGGGGGATATTGGGTTACTTCTTGGCATTCCCCACTGTTGGCTTAGGAGTCAGCTTTCTGAGGTCTGCTAAGTTTTGCTTTCCAGCTTCCAGAATGTTATTGCTGTCATCTCCATTTCCTGTGGCTTTATAAATTATTAAAGTTTTTATCTCAGAATAATTTTAGATTTACAAATTCGTAAGGGTAAAAGAGGGAATTCCCTTATACCCTTTACCCAGTTTCTCCTGTTAACATCTTACATCACCAACTGCATCAAAACCAAGAAACTGACATATGATATATGTTACTTCTTCTTCAGGTTTTCCACTGATGTTTTTTTGTTTCAGGATCCAATCTTAAGATACCACACTGCTTTTTGTTGTCAAGTCTTAGTCTCCTGTGATTTATGACAGTTTCTCTCCTTGTTTTTCATGACCATGACACTTTGGAAGAGTACTGGTTAGCATTTTGCAGAATGATCCTCTAGTTGGTTTGTCTGGTGTTCTCACAATTAGACTGGGGTTAGGAGTTCTGAGGGAGAGTAACAGTGGAGAACAGAAGTAAAACGGATCTTGTACCCCTCATATGTGAGGAGGGCTCACATATGAGGGGCACAAGATCTATATATGTATCATTGGCAATCACTTGGTGAAGGTAAAAGGTTCAACGGTGGCTCCCTTCTGTAAGGTAGGACTGATGCCTGATGATAAATGAGGCTATTATAGAACTGGATTCCCTGGTAGCAATGGAAAGGATGAAATTCTTCCCACCGCCTCCAATATAAAGGCCAGGTGGTGGGATATAATTATCATACTGTGCAATGGGGCTGGTCTGGCAGCCAAGGGGACTGGACTCACAGAGAATTATATATATGACTAATAGAACACAGTATGTCTAGGGGCAACATATATGGGCAGTTTATACCATCAGAATTATTAATGATGGACGACAACAGGGACCCTGAGGGTAGTTGCCTAATAAAGTCACAATCCCTTTCCCAATTACCCAACTCAGAACACACAAATAAGAGGGTGAGAACCTAGCAGTAAGGACCTGGAGACACAGCATGCACAGACTACAACAATTGCCTATCTGGCCCCAAAAGGAATTAAGGCCATTTATTCAGAACTGTACAATGGAGAAAGGGGGATACCCACATATTTTGAGAATGGGAGGGCTATCAGACACAGGTCAGGGTTGACACTGACACCCAGAAATCTGAAGCATCATCGTGGCGGGAGGGGTTCATGTATAGGCACAGTAATAATAACAGAAGTGTCGGCCAACTTATAAATGTATATGTAAGTGCTCATATTATAACTGCATAAGCTCATGGATTGGAAGAATATTGTTAAAATGTCTAGCTACCCAAAGCAATCTACAAATGTAATGTAAACCCTGTCAAAATACCAATAGCATTTTTCAGAGCTAAAACAATTCTATAATTTGTATGGATCTGCAAAAGACCTTCAACAGCCAAAGCAATCTTGAAAAAGTAAAATGAAACCGGAGATATCACAATTGCAGATTTCAAAATATATTACAAAGCTGTAGTGATCAAAACAGTACAGCACCAGCAGACATATAGATCCACGGAACAGAACAGAAAACCCAGAAATAAACCCATTATTATATGAGTAATTAATCTTCAACAGAGGAGGAAAGAATATGCAATTGGAAAAAGTCTGTCTTTAACGAACAGTGTTGAGAAAACTAGACACATTCACCACACACAAAAATAAACTAAAAAATGGTGTAAGGATCTAAATGTGAAACATGAAACCATAAAAATCCCAGAAGAGAGCAGTCAGTAATTTCTTCTGACATTGGTCATAACAACATCTTCCTAGGTAAGTCTCCCAAGGCCAGGGAAATAAAAGCAAAAATAAACTTTTGGCACTGTATCAAAATAAAAAGCTTCTGCACACGAAAACAAACAGTCAACAAAACTAAGACAATACCTTGAATGGGAGAAGGTATTTGCAAATCATATCTGATAAAGGCTTCGCATCCAAAACTGATATAGGGCACCTGGGTGGTTCAATTAGTTGTGTTTGACTCTTGATTTCGGCTCAGGTCATGATCTCAAGATTTTGAGATCGAGCACTGCATTGGGCCTCCATGCTCAGTGGGCAGTCTGCCTGAGATTCTTTCCCTCTGCCCCTTTCCCCTCCACATGCTATTCTCTCTAAAAATAAATCTTAAAAAAAAAAACTGATACACTTAAATGTATGCGAATATATTTCTCCAAAGACATCCAGATGGCCAAAAGACACCTGAAAAGATGCTCAGGATCACTCATCATCAGGAAAATACAAATCAAAACCACAATGAGGGATCACCTCACACCTATCAGAATGGCTAATAAATTCAGACACGAGGAGGCAGGTATTGGTGAGGATGTGGAGAAAAAGGAATGCTCTTGCACTGTAGGTGGGAATGCAAACCGGTGCAGCCAGGGTGGAGGACATATAGAGGTTCCTCAAAATGTTAAAAATGGTACTATCTTAGGATCCAGTAACTGTACTGATAGGTTTTTATCCCCAAATTACAAAAACATTCATTCAAAGGGATACATGCACCCCTGTATTTACTGCAGCACTATTTACAATGGCCCAACTATGAAAACAGCCCATGTCCAATGGCAGATGAGTGGATACTGTCTGTATAGAGGTATATAATAAGAGTATTACCTATCCATAAAAAAGAATGAAATGCCACTTGCAACATGGATGGATCTAGAAAGTATAACGCTAAGTCAGTCAGAGAAAGACAAATACAGTATGATTTCACTCGTGTGAAACTTAAGAGTTAATGAAACAAGGAAATAGAAGAGCGAGACAAACCAAGAAATAGACTCAACTACAGAGAACAAACTCATGGTTACTAGAGGAGAGGGAATGAAAGAGGTGATGGGGAATAAAGAGTACACTTATCATGAGGAAGAGAGTAATGTATGGAATAGTTAAAAATATGCACATGTTCTGCAGACTCACCTCTTGGGTCATTTCCGTCTCTGCAGGTGTAACTAGAACCGCCATACTCAGTAAGTGGCAGGACTCCCCACGTGCAACTTTGGCCTGCGGGATGCTGGCTATGCCAGAAGCCAAACTGAAGCCCCTGAAACTGCTGTGCCCTCCTCCCTTCACATACCTACCAGCCCAATCAGTATACAGTGTGCTCCTTTCAGATTACAAGAGGACCAAAAGCAGTTTACATTCACATGTAGCGGAAGATATACATGTACAATTTTGCTCCAGGGCAATGTTAACTCTCCTGCCCTCTGTCGTAAGTCTGAAGCGATCTGGGTATCTGGTCATTCCACAGAATATCATATCAATACTGTGAAGCTTACTGAGCTGGATGAGACCCAAGTGGCTAGCACAGAGGCCCTGATAAGACAGACTGCATTAGTGTCCAGTTTGGGAGCTAAACCTTATTAAGAATTTGTTTCCATTCAAATCTCCCCATGAAAGGGAAAAAAATCACTTGAGGTTCATAGAGCACTCTTAAAAGATAATAATCAAATAACATACAAAAACAAGGGAAAAAGGCACAACTGGTCACCACTGGAAGATGGTAATTCTGAAACTTCCAAGTAAAGGAAAAGAATCAATCATTTATCCCGTTTTTCCTATACAAACTATACCACTGATTAACCAAATAGTAGATGATGGCAAAGTTCTCTATCACACAAATGAAGGAGTTATCAAATTAGAATATTGTCATTCTGTAATCCCTAATTGATGAAGGGATTGATCATCAATGGCAGTTAATCCATTATGTGCCACCTGATGGAAGAATACCACCACCTATGAAGTAATGTTGCCCCCCTTCCAACAAAAACAAAAAATCTGAATCTGGTCTGGATTCAGAATAAATTTACTTTCTAGGAAATGCAAAGGACAGAGGAGTTAAATCAAAGGAATGCAATCAGCAAAATTTGGTAATTTCTACAGGACAAATAACCTGTTTTCCTCATAAACTAATTACACAAGGGAAAAAAAGAAACGGAGGGGACATTACTGTAATATACGGATTTTAATTGGGTCTCGATTCAGTTTATAAACATCAAAATTATGTTTTGGAAATTATTTTTTGTGTTTTGAGTATTTTATATATTAAAATATACTGAAATACTTATGGACAAATGCATAGGATAGCTGGGATTGCTTCAAAATAATAGGGGGAAGGGACACAAGTAGGGTTATGGATGGAGCAAGATTAGCTATGAGCTATTGTTGAAACTGAGTGACAGATACTTGGATCTTCATTATTTACTATATGCTTTTATATGTGATTAAACATTTTTATAATAATAAGAATTTAAGGGTACTACCCCTCTCCCCACCCCCAACAAAAAGCCAAATCACTACTAGAATTCATGAAAGGTCTTTCTTTAGTTTTCCCCAGCTAGGCCTGAATGACCATTGAGGACCACTAAGTACTGAAAAACAAACACTTCTTATGCAGGTTAATGAAACAATCGGGCTCAGATGAAGAGAACTATGTAGGAAGACTATACTACAATAACAGGTGAGACTGAAGATTCATTTCTGGCTCTTAATTTTTCAGCCTACATATTTAATATCCACTGTCCAAAGAGTATGCAATACATCAGGGAACAAAATATACACAAATATAACAACATTTTAGTCATCACCTGCAAGACAAAAGGCCACTTGGTCATATAAAAAATCAAGCTAATACACGTCACCAAATAAGTTTTAAGAAAGCTTTTACATTTCAAAAAAATTTTCCTCTTTATTTAAACATAAAACACATTTACAGCATGCAGGTTAACTTAAAAATTATATGGCGTCTTCCCGAACCAATTACCTTTGTGTGTATCTTCAAACACTGAAAATAAACCAACATATTCCACAGGTATACTCAGATTCTTTTCTGTCACCTATGTCAAATTAAAAGTTATGAACAGTAGCTTAAGTTAGACAAATAATTTAATTGATCACCATGAATAAATATTACTCTTTTATTTCATCGAGTTTCTCTTCTGAACCATTTATCAATACCATTCAGAGGAACGTTAGTAAGAAAAAAAAAGAAAAAAAAGACAATGCAAATTGAAATAAGCATCAATGTTCTAGATGACCAGAAATTTTCATATATAAGAGTAGATGCTATGTTTAATGACCTACCATAGCAAAAAGAGAAGTTCACTGAAAACTAATTTATGAAATTCTCTGTACACTTTGTGAAAGCCTGAAATTATAAATAGAAAAGAACCATTTCAATATTTAAAAAACCCTAACATTGTGTATTCTGAACCACATGCTAATTACAATTGTTTGTTACACAGCACCAATACCCGTGATACATCTTACAAATGAAACTACCATAATGTTCAGATAAAAGAGAAAAAAAATTCTGCTTCATTTAAGAATACTTCCAAAGAAGCAAGCTTTCTTTTGAAAACAAAATACAAATGTCTATGTGAATGCAGCCCAATATTTCTCCATTTAGAAAACTATCACCATAAATAGGCTATAGCACTTTTTTTTTTTTTAGTTAACTGTATTACTTCAGTCTTGCTGCAGACCAAGTTTTCCTCTCAATTTCTGGAGTGTTTCTGACCAATCTGAAAGGCAACACAATCATTTTGAAGGTTGCAGACTACAACAGCAAGGACTTTTGACCATTAAAAAAATAAATAAATAAATTTATCTTTCAAATCAAAACTATTATAAAAGTGAAAATTACAAGAGTTAAATAGAAAAATAAGCCAATTATGATCTGAATCTTCTGACTATGGCTCCAAATTTAATACAAATATCTGTGTATAAAACTTTTTCAAAAAGTTAATTCTGCCAGCCAGATCCTAACACAGAATTTTCCAACTTTCTCTACTGACTGAATCACCTTACATCATCATTCTCTGCAAATTTCTGCTAATATAGGTGCAGACACCCCACACACAGATGTAGCAAATACTTAAATCTCTCTCCCTACTACACTTAGAACTTCCAAAAATAAGCTTTTGACGTCATTTAATCAGCTAAGGAAGAAGTGGCAAAAACAGACACTTAATACAAATTACACAAATATGGACTATAGCCAACAGAATTTCTTTGAGGATTATTAGTGACTTTGCTATTTCTAGACTAACTAAAGAAGAAATAAATTATAGTATATGACTTAGTGTAGCAGGTTAAAAACACCTCAGGGGTTTCAGACCAAAATTTACCTACAGATTTATAAGCTCACCGTTAAGTTCTTCCACAATTTTCCTCAATTTCCATTGGCTACAAATTTAGGTCAACCAATATAGTAGGTTAATATAAATGCTGTTTAATCCTGTAGTATTTTAATTCATTTCACTATATATTAAGAGGACAAATTAGTATCTGTCCAATTCTTATATTAATTACCAGGCTCATCAGAATGAAGCAGAGTGTTTTATTCCATCACTCCATGTTGATTATAGAACTAGGAAGAGAAACAGAATTCCTTCTCCAAACCCTCTTTCTTAAATGGAGATTTGCTTTTGATATAAAATATACTCAAGATAAATCAGCAACAGGCATTTCATGAAGACAATTAATTAGCCGTGCTCAGTCTCAAATGCCTCCTAAGGCAGTTTTAAGGTTTCAGTGCTCAAACAGTAGTTTTCAGAAGCAAACTTCAGACACGATACAAATTTTAACTATGAAATCATTTCAGGGTCTTTAAAGTACAGTACTGACCTGATATATTTTGTGGGCATGTAGTGTTTTAGGTGGTGAAATTAAAGACACTTAATCTAAATATTCCATTTTCTCTAAAGTAAGGAAGACATTTTACTAAGAAAAATAAGAAGCAGTAGCAGCTAGGTAATTTAAACTGAGATTAAAAAACACAAACAAAAAAAGACCAAATACAAAAAGCACAATCCTATATGGTACAGTTAGCTTGGCACAGTGAAGACTAAATTTAAGACATGAAAGACAACCTGTGTAATAAATAGGACCACAGTTGTAAACTGTCATTTTTTCCCCCCTTCTAAGACGCCAAAATTGCACTCTAGTTGTGTTGGGAAGCAGCAGAGTTTACAAGAAGAGTGGGTAGGAAATGGCTGTACAGGCCAAGTATAATTTATACATTTTAAAAAGGTTATAATTCTACAATTCCCAAGGGGCAGAGGTTATAGTCACTGAATGACTGCTTGATATTATGTCCTCTTCATTCTTCAATTATTTTCAACACCTGAAAAGAGCTGAGAGAGAAAAAATTAATACAAAACTAATTTAAAATAATCATGAAATGAAACAAGTATACCACAATCATTGGTTTAAGACTGAATGATCCAAGGCTTTAAAAAACAAAAACCACTATCCTTTGGACAAGCAATGAAACAATCCTGTAAAGACCTACACTTCTATATATTACTTCAAGTCCTGAAAACTTAGTCTGGCAAGGTTAGCTATCTCCCTCATGTGCTAAAGTGCTGTCATTACATTGGCATCAGCATTCTATTTTCAAGCTAAAATTTAAGTTACATTTAACAAAGGCCCTGGACTATCCTCTCTGCAAATGAGATAGGAGTTCAAAGTTTATACATGAATTCTAATGTGAGGACAATACCCAAGAGGAATAAACTTTCATCGGTATCTCTATTTATGCTGTGAAAATCCCTTTGCCCACCTACACCTCCAAAAAGGAAACCTGCCTGTTACTGAACACCTGCTCTGTACTAGGTAACAACATTTTAACTTGCATAATTCTCAAGACTGACTTTTATTTCACTAACAAGGGGCACTCAACAAGTCATTATTCCAAATGGGGAAAAACAGAGGCCATCTCTAATTGGCAGGAAAGCAATCTGTATGTCTATAGATGTGACAAATATTAAACGCGTATTACTTTATTTGGTAGTCTTGTTAAAGATGCTTATGCCTCACCAATAAATGCTTTCCTTATATAGGGAATAGAGGAACAAGGCTATCAACATAAAAACACACCCAGAAGAGGCATATGCTCAAGATAACTGGCCTAGTCTCTTCAGTAAGTCAGTGTCATTAAAAAGGGGGGTTCTTCTACTAAAAGCCTTGGGAGGTCTAACTGAATGTAAACAATGGTCATGGATTATACCCTGGTTTAGATAAACCAGCTATAAAGGACTTGGTGTGTGTGTGGGGGGGGGCAGACTAAATTAGAGAAATCTGAATATGGACTGGTATTAGACAATATTAAGAGAAGTATTTTGTTAGGTGCAATGCTACTGTAGTGATGGAAAAAAATGATGTTTCATAAGTACATTAATTTTGGACCATAAATACGTAATATATTTTCATGCTTAAGAAATTTAAGAGGAGTCAAAAAAAAAAAAAAAGAAATTAAATACTACAAAAAGTAACATGCTGAAGTTCATAAAAGTAGAAAATTTGGGATTCAAACTTAGAACTCGAATGTCTGTACTCTTTTCACAATGTCACACTCTAATTTTAAATCCTGTACTGTATGGACAAAAAATTTTATAAGATTGTTGGGAAATGTGATTCCTTCAGAATACTGCTTAATTCTCTACTCAAACTGAGAGCCAATCTTATTCAATATAAAGTAAAAACAAGTCAGTTTATTTGCATCTTGCTTTAGTGTTTGTCAGAAACAGTTAACTATCCTAATTATTTAGTAATTTTAGTATCCAAAGCATAAATACAACTGAGACTTTTCTAAACAACAAAAAAGTTGGGAGTTTTTTGATGGAGTTACATGATGGAACACTAGGCAGCCTATTAACTATTGTATTGTATAAGAAAATGTTCAGAACATATTACTAAGTTAAAAAAGCAGGCTACAGGGACACCTGGGTGGTTCAGTCATTAAGAGCCTGCCTTCAGCTCAGGTCATAAGCCCAGGGTCCTGGGATCAAGCCCCACATTGGACTCCCTGCTCAGCGGGAAGCCTGCTTCTCCCTCTCCTACTCCCCCCTGCTTGTATTCCCCCTCTCACTGTGTTTTCTCTGTCAAGTAAATAAAATCTTAACAATAAATAAATAAATTTTAAAAAGTTAAAAAGGAGGCTACAATGAAACATATGTACCAGGAGTAATATGAGGGTATTCATCAACAGTTCAATATTAATTTTTTTTAAAGATTTTATTTATTTGACACAGAGAGAGAGAACAAGGCAGAGAAGGCAGGCAGAGAGAGAGAAAGAAGCAGGCTCCCTGCCAAGCAGAGAGCCCGACGCGGGTGTCGATCCCAGGACCCTGAGATCATGACCTGAGCTGAAGGCAGAGGCTTTAACCCACTGAACCACCCAGGCACCCTAATATTAATTTTTAAAAGATCTCATTTATTTGTCAGAGGGAGACAGCGTGTGCACAAGCAGGGGGAGCAGAGGGCAGAGGGAGAGAAAGAAGCAGGCCCACCAAACAAAGAGCCCGATGTGGGGCTTGATCTCAGGACCCTAGGATTATGACCTAAGCCAAAGGCAGACGCTTAACTGACTGAGCCACCCAGCTACCCCTTAAAGTTATTTTAAAGATTCTAATATTCAAAGAAAGCACCAGAAAGATACACACAATGTAGTGGGTAGTATCTCTGGATGATTTATATCTCCTACTTTATGGTAAGTCTTTTAACCCTCTACAATGAACAATCATTCATATGATTAGAAACAGGTGAGACAAAAATCTGTTAGGAAAGTCATTTGCAACAGGTAAATGGAAAAAGGACACAGAAATAGCTCAAAAAAAGAAATATAAATGAACCAATAAATATATGGAAAAAATGCAAGTTCTTAATAAATCAACAAGGTGCTTATTTTGGACTATTAAGACATAAGTTTAAAAACTATTAATATTTAATGCTGGCAAAGATGCAACAAAATGGATAGTATCCTTGGCTAAAATGCCATCTGGCCTAATCTTTCTGGAGAGCAATGTATTAAAATGTATCAACAGCCTTAAAAATCTTTACTTTCTTATAATTCCACTTCTGGGAATCTTCTGAAACTAATATAAAAAATGAGGGGACACAAAAAGGTATTTCAACACTTGAAATTTTCCAAATTGAAATTTCCATATATGAAATTTGAAATGTGAGACATTTTATAATATAGGAAAAAACCAATTTAATTAAATGTCCAATAAAAGGGAACAGTTATAAACCATGGTATATCCATTAGACAGAATGTAAGAGCTTTTAAAAATAATCCAGTATGTTAGGTTAAAAACATTAAGAACACGAATTTAAAAATACAGTATGATCTGAACTATGACAAAGACTAGAAGAAATCATGCCAAGTTATTTTTATATTCACATACATTAAAAAGAAAACCCAATATGAAAACCCAAAAAAAGTAGTATCTAACAAACAATGGAACATTTCCATGTAGAGCTATGATTCAAAAGCCAGATATAAACACCACACCTGTGGGTAATGTGTCAAGATTACACTTGTTTGCCTCCTCCACCTCGAACTGCTACTGGCTGGCTGTTCTGAACAAACGCACCGCCTCCACGAATTGCACTTGGATGAGTTGGAGAAGCTGCTGGATGTTGCCCAGGACGAATAGGTTTAGCTAATATGAAAAACAAGAACTGACTTTAGAATAAATCTTAACACATGACTGCAGTGACCATTCTTTTTATTCACAATTCCCAAATGTGGCTTTTCTTTGCCATTCTGTTGCTCAGAAAATTTTCTTTTTGTTTACATCCTTTTCACCAAAACCTATATAATCCCTAGGTTAAACCGTATTCCTGTATGATTATTCTAAAGCATGTATTATTGCTCACAACCTATTTTTTTCCAAGTCTCTCTTTAAGAATGCTATCTATATAGTTTCACCTCTTCCTGCCACTCTTGCATGCCTGTCTAGTCCTTATTTACCTTCTTGTCCTGTGAATGTGGCTATGCCTCAATTTGCTCTTCATTCCCAACAACGCCACTCTTTGGTAAATTAGAAATACAAATACCACCAAGACAACACATAATCAATCAATCAGATTATGTTTTCAAACAAATAAAGCATTCAAATCAAGCAAAGTTTAAAAGTTTAAAAATATGTTCTACTAACCAATTTGTGCAGAATGTCCTCTTCTGGCCATATTCTTTGACCTGACTGCTTCCTTTATACGATCTACTTCTTGCTGATAGCGTTTGCGGTCACGAGATGCATTTTCTTTCGCTTCTTTCAGTGCTGACTCCAAAGCTTTCACTCTTTCAGCTGTAGCTCTAAGTCGCTTTTCCAACTTGGGAAGTTCACAGCGAAGATCTGCATTATCACGTACCAACTAAAGGACATAAACAAAATAAGGAGTTTAGAGATTTGAGAAAATATGAACATTTCATAATTTCTCTTTAGGAAGAAAGTAAAACTACGTTTTATATTAATATTTTCCATTTAGCTAATTTAACTTGGGCAGCAAGACACAAGAGAATACATACATCCATACATATTATCTCTTTATATATATATTTCTCACAAAGATATAATGTCACTCAATTCTGGGGGGCCAAGGGGAAGATTATTCTGTCTCCCCACTAGGCAATGATAATAGGCTGTACCACTGGATAATAGGCTGTACCACTGTGTTAAGTCTCTTCGGTAAGGAACTAATCTGGTAAATACCATTTTAAGTGTTAAAATGGGTGTGGAAAGCAAAAATGGTTAAAATTCTCTTTACTCTAGTACAAACATCACATTTACACTAACAAAGATGGACAACCATTCAGTTTGCTAAGAAACTGTAAAAATAATTAAATCACTTATCAAACCACAAAAAAGCAAAACAGCAACAAAAGACCCACACAATAAGCAAAAATTTTAAAAAAATGAACTGCCTCATTTTTTTATGTATTTCACCCTGGGGCACTAAATGACAAACGACAAAAAAGGTTATATTTTACCTGTAAAGTTCTATCTACTGAAGATGTAAAAATTATTATGAATAATTGAGAAAAGCTAAGAGATCTGAAATCCTAGAAAATAAATAATACCCATTTTCACTGGCCTGTTGATAACAGGGTTGTTAAAAACATTAACTCTCCTAATACTTGTTAGTGATTTATTTATATAATTACTAGATAAAACAATGGAACAGTTCAGGGTGTGAAAATTCCTTAGGCCTCTGAAAAATTCAAACACTTGCCACTCCTCAATTTTTTTCTCTTATAATGCTGTAGCTGCCATAAAATAGATTCTTTATTACCTGTTTGTGCACTTTAGTGAGTTGTTCAAGATTATTTTCAAGAAAGGAAATCTTTTGCTTTTGAGCAGCACTGCCTCCAGTGTCATCAGAATCGATCTCAGCACTCTAAGAAAAGAAGGTCGGTGTTACTATGAAAAGTTACTAATTCTAACCATAACCAAACAAAAATGACAGTGTAAAATTACTTCTTTTACAAATATATGTAGACACAGTAAGCACCATTTATAGAAATACCTGCCTCAGTATTATCTCATTACCTTTTTAACTCTGGTGGCCAGGTCCTGAACAAAGAGCTTCCGCAGGTTGTGTAAAGTCTGAAGTTCTTTTGCCTTGAATTAAGAACAGCAATGTTTTTTGAATTTGGTCTTTAAATATTTAGTTTAATCAAGGGGAAACCCATTAAACATCCCACCATCTTATTTATTTTTGAGTTTTTCTTACCACTGTCTCTTCCAAACCCTTCAAGTCTTGTCTTGCTTGTTCTCGTCTATCTTGCATGACTCTAAACAGCAGAATATACATATTTTCAACTTTGATTCCATGAAGTTAGTTTTATTTTCAAATAAATTTTTATATGCCTTATAATCTCCTAAATCTATAGATTATTAGGAAAAAAACCTCCTACTATAGCAGTTAAAGAGATGAAATAAAAAATTAGGAAGGAGTGGTTCTTCTATTTTAGAATATGCCACATTGAACACACTACTATTATTTACCCCAAATAATTCTGATTAACTGGGAATTATAAATTATTGGAAGACTAAAACATTTTAGGTATTTTATATTAAAACTGTTCTAAAGACAACTATGGTTGAGATTTGGCAGAGTCTGTATAACACCAACTCTAAGCTGGTCCCTGACATGTGACCAATCTAGTAAGAGCAGTTCCATTTATAAATCGTCTCTCATAAATTCAAGAAGTGAGAAGTTATAGTCGTGAGTTTTCTACCTGCTGAGATTCTAGAAAACTGAATATTGAGTATACTCTCAGTACATCAGGAAAAGTAAATGGTGAAAACTTGTTTAAAAGAGGGCTGAAACAATAATGTTCTTTCATCCACGATCAAATGTCACAAATTGTTTTTGTGGCAGATTCTGAAATGTTCTAAATGACTTAATGTCATTTAAGGTATATTTTTGTAATGAACTCTTGAAGTAATATGGGAGCACAGAAATAGCAAACAGGTTAATACGCAGAAATCTGAACCTACCATCAGTGAAGAACATAGGATCTTACAAATTTTAAGGTATATATTAAACTAATTCAGAAAGTTTAAGGAAAATATCCTTTAGCCTATACAAAGTAAAAAATGTGTCTGCTGGATACATCCAAGAGCAATGCCTGCAATCTTCCAATTTACTTTTTATTTTTTTAGCTTTTATTTGAGAGAAACAGAGACAGCACGCACGTGCCCGCGGGTGTGCCCCGTGAAGCGGGGGGAGTGGCAGGCAAAGCGAGGAGCAGACTCCTGGCTGAGCAAGGAGCCTGATGCAGGACTTGAGTCCAGGAATGGCCTAAGATGAAAGTAGACACTTAACAGACTGAGCCAAACACTGTCCCTAGTTTTTAATTTTTAAACTTGAATTAAAATGTTTACTCACGTAAGTTCATGTAGTTTTTTGCTCTTTTCCTGATCTGTAGCTTTCAACTTCTCATGTTCTACTCTTAGACGTTCCTGCTCTAACATCATTTTCTGGTTTTGGCTGACAAAAGAAAAATCAACACAATATCAGTAACAAAAAAAACACAAGTATCAATTTTATGAATGCCACCATTAAAGTTTTTTCAAATTCTTAAATTCCATAATTTTGCTACTGAAAACCTCAAGACCACCTGTTATACTGTCAACATAGGGGAAGAAAAACGAAGAGGACCTGGCTACTTTCAGTCATGAAATATTTTTCATATTTTAGTTTGAAACCATGAACCTCATTCTGTTATTAACATTAAGACCCACATATCAAAATTGTCATCATTTTTTGTTACTCTCTTCTGGTACTTACTCAAATCATGATTTAGTGGCAGACCTCCAATTTCTATATGGCTATAGAAATAGAAAAAATGTCTTCTAGAAAAACCAAGAATTATTTTTTTTTAATTTTTTTTTTTTTAAGATTTTTATTTATTTGACAGAGAGAAACACAGCCAGAGAGGGAACACAAGCAGGGGGAGTGAGAGAGGGAGAAGCAGGCTTTCTGCCGAGCAGGCAGCCCGATGTGGGGCTTGATCCCGGGTCTCCGGGATCATGACCTGAGCTGAAGGCAGTCGCTTAACCAACTGAGCCACCCAGGCGCCTCAGTTTTGTTTTTTAAGATTTTTATTTATTTACTTGACAGAGAGAGATCACAAGTAGGCAGAGAGGCAGGCAGAGAGAGCAGAGAACAGGCTCCCCACTGAGCAGAGAGCCCGATGTGGGCCTTGATCCCAGGAACCCGAGATCATGACCTGAGCTGAAGGCAGAGGCTTTAACCCACTGAGCCACCCAGGCGCCCCAAAACCAAGAATTATTAAAAAAAAGTTAAAAAACCCCAACCATCGGGTGCCTGGGTGGCTCAGTTGGTTAAGCGACTGCCTTAGGCTCAGGTCACGATCCCGGAGACCCGGGATCAAGTCCCACATCGGGCTCCCTGCTCACCGGGAAGCCTGCTTCTCCCTCTCTCACTGCCCCTGCTTGTGTTCCCTCTCTCAGCTATGTTTCTGTCAAATAAATAAATAAATCTTAAAAAAAACCAAAAAACAAAAAACAAACAAAAAAGAAACCCCAACCTTCTAAACCCCACAATTTTCAAGTTTTTCTCTCTTAGCGAATTTTTATTTATTTATTTATTTTTAAAGATTTTATTTATTTGACAAAGAGAAACACAGCCAGAGAGGGAACACAAGCAGGGGGAGTGAGAGAGGGAGAAGCAGGCTTCCCGCCGAGCAGGGAGCCCGATGTGGGACTCGATCCCGGGTCTCCGGGACCATGACCTGAGCCGAAGGCAGTTGCCTAACCAACTGAGCCACCCAGGCGCCCCTCTTAGCGAATTTTTCAAAAGGAAGTTCATTTTTTAAAATCTTTCTTGGGGGGGCACTTGGGTAGCTCAGTCATTAAGGATCTGCCTTGGGCTCAGGTCATGGTCCCAGAGTCCCAGGATCGAGCCCTGTATTGGCCTCCCCGCTTGGCGGGGAGCCTGTTTTTCCCCTCTCTGACTCCCCCTTCTTGTGTTCCCTCTCTAACTGTGTTTCTGTCAAACAAATATATAAATCTTTAAAAAAAATTTTTTTTTTAAAAAAAAGATTTTATTTATTTGAAAGAAGGAGAATGAGAAGGAAAAGGAGATTCCCCACTGAGCAGGGAGCCCTGACACGGGGCTCAATCCCAGGACCGAGGTCATGACCTGAGTCAAAGACAGATGCTCAACCAACTGAGCCACCCATGTGTCTGATTTTTAAAACTTTTATCTGGAACTTAGAAGTTATGCTCTCAAAAGTTTTTACGTTCAAGTCAAAATGATAATTTCAATAAAAATGCAGATTTCTGAAAGGTTACACTGTATATTGGTAATCTATTATTTCCTCTTGCTAAATAGTCAAGTTTCTCTATTAGAGTTAGCCTCTAATAACTTAGAGCGAAGAAAAGTATACTTACTCTTGAAGATCAGTGATGAGTTTTTCTTTTGCCTCAACTTCATCTCTCAAACTACTAATCTGTTTTTGATGTGTTTCTCTGTGGCTTTGGATCTGCTGTTCAACTGCTTGCTAAAGTTATTAGGGGAAAAGGATTTAAATCAGATTAATCAAGATTAACAATAATGGATTAAAGTCATTAGAATCCAATGTTATAGCAAACTTGCCTTAACTTCATTTGCAGTCTGAACCTTATTTAAGTGCTCCTTTTCCATCTCATGTACTTTCTCTGTTTGGGTAGAGAGAGAAAACAGAAGAAATAAGCCTTAAAGTTCTTCCTATAAACCAAGGAGCAAATAGGTTTTATATGAAGGATCTGTTGCTTAGCAGCACTTAACTTTAAATTATCTAAATGCTACACAGTAAATCTTGCTCTCCCAGCTCAGAACATGTTTACTAATAGAGTTCTATCCTTTGTGTTGATATTATAGTTTCTTTTATTTTATTTGCCTAAACCTGGAACAGATGGGTTAGGGTATGGTAGGGAATGAGAAAGCTTTCTCTATCCCCGATGTTAAGATTTACACATATACACACAAACACCCACACCCATAACTTTGTGGGAAATTCCTAGATTGGCCACTTCCACATTCAAACACAATTTCAAAATTAGGTTTCAAAACCATTTTAAAATAAATTATTTGTTTATGTTTTAAATTACCCACATTCTGAAAGGTTCACACTATGCTCTCCAGTATAAACATTTAAGTTTATGATAATTATACTAAATGTAGGCAGAACTCACAAAAAAACACAAGTTAATACCTTGTGCTCGAAGCTGGACTAGTTCTTCACTGAGGGAATCAACCGATTCCTCTAGCTGTCTTTTCTTTTGCTCCACATTTTGAAGGTATTCAGTCAATGATTTGATTTTGGCTTCATGCTTTTGGGAAAAATATACTGATATGAAGTGCAAAAAAAAAATCTCATGCACACATTTTGTTCATAAGGATAATTTGAAAGTTAGCAGGTTTTCTCTGTATATCTAAACATAAAATATTACAATAATAAAGAATTTAATTAATGAAACGGTTCTGTGGATAGCTTGTAATACTTGCAATGTATGGTACTGCAGGCTGAACTATGAGATATTCTTACTAGTATTCCCATCTAATGTTACTTTCTTTTTTCATATTTCTACAACTCCTATCTTAGTGAATGGCCTCATCCATTCATTTGCCAAAGCCAGAAAATTGGTTCTACAGTTGTCTACCCTAGAATTCTTCTAGATTTTTCAATAGCCAAGTCAGTCACATCTTTCTAGCAAATTTCTATATATAACATATATATATATATATAAATAAATATAACCCAGTTAAATTCACTCATATCATACTGCAGCAAATGCAGGAAAAATTAATTGAATTAACCTTTTTACTGTTACCCAAAATAACTGACAGGTCATTTTCCTTAAAACTTTTAAAATCAAGAAAATGTATACGTGGCTGTTCAAAAAATGAAGAAACTCGGTTCTGTTATACGTACTTGAGAAATACGAAGCTGGCATGCTGCTAACTCCTTTTCATTTTCTTCCATTTTTTTGTTGCTCTCAGTTTGTGTGCTTTCTAACTGTTTGCAGCGTTTTACCATTGTTTTTACTTCTGACTTCATTTTGCTAATGTAGAGCCTTGCAACAGTGAACTCTTCATCTATCATGCCAGTTCCCTCAGGTTGCTGTAAGAAAAAAAAATTAAATTAAAAATTAAAAACAAAAATGTCCAGTGTGTGGTTTCCCAATTAGACTCCAAAAATCTTATAACAAAATTAAGTATTACCCAATATTCATGGAGTTTTTCTTTCATTATTGTTCTTAATAAGGGCAAGTCAAACTTAAAGCTTAATTTTTGCGTTCCTTGTTTTCTAAAACTTAATACAAAAAACAACAAATGCAACCGAAAAACAAACTGATGACATCTGCCTCTTTCAATTTTTAGATTTCCTCTTCATTGCTAATCATAAGCAAGCCCAGTTTAAAACTTAATAATGATGTTTAAGGGCAGAGAAGGATGAATTTTAAGCTGAACAAAGAAGAACCATGGTGACTGTACATTCCGTAAGTTTCATAGGTTTCATTACAAAATTCCAGTACAGTATTCAGTGTCAAAATTAAGTAGAGCTTGAGATGAAATCAAGACTGTCTTTGTTTGCAGAGGATATGACTGTTTTTAAAAAAAAGTCTAGAGGCGCCTGGGTGGCTCAGTGGTTAAGCCTCTGCCTTCAGCTCAGATCATGATCCCGGAGTCCCGGGATTGAGCCCCGCATCAGGCTGCCTACTCAGTGGGAGGCCTGCTTCTCCCTCTCTCACTCCCCCTGCTTGTGTCCCCTCTCTGTCAAATAAATAACATCTTGGGGGAAAAAAAAAGTCTAGAACTAATAAGCCATTATACTTAATATTGCAGAATATAAGATTAACATATGAAAGTCACATTCCTATACCATCAATGAACAAGGGAATGTCAAATTATGAACAAGGGAATGTCAAATTAAAAACAGTGGCACAGACATTAGAATGAAAAAAGAAATACTTAGGCATAAATACAATACAATAAGTATAAAGCCAATATGACAAAAAGAATCAATGAAGAACTAAATAAAATGGGAGATATTCCATATTCATGGATACAAAGACTCAATATTAAGATGTAAGTTATTCCCAACTTGATCTACAGATTTAACATAATCTTAACTAAAATCCCTGCAAGTTTATCAGTAAATGAACACTAAAGTTTAAGTGGAATGGCAAAAACCTTGAAGAGCCAAACACTACTAAAGAACAACAAAGTCAGAGGATTAACACTACTGAACTTCAAGACTTCTTACAAAGCTAGAGTAATCAAGATGGCGTGGGACTGCCAAAAGAACAGATGGTAATTAGAGCAGAATAGAACCCAGGGATAGACACACACAAATATAGTCATTTGATCTCTGACAAAGGACCAAAGGCAATTCAATGGTCAAAGGACAGTTTTTCAATGAGCTGTAATATAAAAACTATCCATCCAGACGTAAAATAATGAAGCCTGACAGACCTTATATCTTACAGAAAAAAGAAAACTCCAAATGGATCATAGACCAAAATCTCCAAAACCCAGAAGCAAAGTCTAAGTGACCTTGGGTTTGGACAGAAGTTTTAGATACGATGCTAAAAACTCAATCCTGAAAGAAAAAATTTGTAAGCTGAACTTTATATTAAAATTAAAAACTTCTGCTCTGTAAAAGACACTGTTAAGAGAATGAAAAGATAAGCCATAGACTGGGAGGAATATTTACAAAACACTTAACCTGTAAAGGACTGCTACCCAAAAAATACAGAGATCTCTTTAAAACTCAAAAAAACAAATAACCCCACTGCAAATTAAAACAAGGAGATAACACTATACATCTCAAAACAAAAACCTGATGACATCAAATACTTGTGAGGATGTGAAGTAACAGGAGCTCTCATTCACTGCTGGTTGGAATACAAAATGCTACAGCCACCTTGGGGATTTCTTATAAAGCCAACTCTTAACGTATGATTTGGCAATCATGCTCCTAGGTATTTTTATCCAACTGAACTGAAAAGTTAAATCCACAGAAAATTCACACATGAATGTTTATAGCGGCTTTATGTGTAATTCCCAAAGACTGTAAGTGACCAAGATGGCCCTTGACAGATGAACAGATAAACTGGTATATCTATACCATGGAGTACTTGGTGGTAAAAGAAAAGAGCTATCAAGCCATGAAATGACTTAAATGCCTGGTGCCAAGAAAAGCCAGTTTGAAAAGGACAAATACTGTATGATTCCAACTATATGGTATTCTGAAAAAGGCAAAACCATACCTGAAAAGATCATGGGCTGTCGTTCAGGGGAGAGGGATTAATACAGTACAAACCACAAGGGATTTGTAAGGAGATGAAACTGTTCTACATATATAACTACATGGTAGGGGTTCTGTATCATGCATCTGTCAAAATCCATTAACTGCACAACACGAAGCATGAACCATAATGTAAAAAACAGAGTCAATAAAGCTCAAGCAGTGCTTAATGATGATGTTAAAGAGGAAAAGAATTACATACAAATGATAAAAATACTGAGAGTCCATAGTTTTTTTTTTTTTAAAGAAGCTATTTGCAAGGCTGACTTGTTTCAAAATGCTATAATGGTATAGTGAAAAAAACAGCCTAGGAGTCAAAGAACCTGTATTTTTATCACTGGCTCTGCCTTGAAAATAAGACATTTCTACTCTTTTATCTTCTCTCTTTACACTTTTTCGCTTAAATTAAGACTTAGTTGAACATAAAACGGAAAGACTTTCCTAAAAAGAAGCTGCAGAACACCTGGGTGGTTCAGATGGTTAACCATCTGCCTTTGGCTCAGGTCATGATCTGGGGGGTCCTGGGATTGAGTCCCATGTCGGGCTCCTGGCTTAGTGGGAAGTCTGCTTCTCCCTCACCCTCTGCCTCTCGCCCTGATCATTAGCTTTCTTCCTCAAATGAAATAAAATCTTTTAAAATACATAATAAAAAAATAAAAAGCTGCAAATCTATAAAACAAACTTTAAACACCTATCTAGTATTTAGTGATAAGAAAATTTACTTTTCCATCCCCAAAGACTCCCACATAGTTCTATCACATTAGTTCACCCTCAACAGGATACAGAATGTTCAGTGGGAACATTCTGAAGAGTGAAGAGAGAATAAGTCACCCAGTATTTAACATTTTTCTTTTGTCTCAATGGCAGGAGCCAACATTAAAAAATGATGAATGAGGAGATGAATGCTTGCCTCCATCAACACACAGCATCTTTGAATAACAACTAACAGAAGGAATATGTACTCCATATTGAAAATTTTATTTCATTTTCAAATCTTGTTAAACTGGGCTTCTTATTCTTAGTAGGCCATCACGATAAACCTAGTATAAGTTTGTTTTTGTTATATAAGTAAGCTTTAATTAAGGAAAACTCTAAATACCTACTGCAATATACAAATCTTTCATATTATGTACATGTACTTGCAGTTAGGAGTCTTAGTTTGCTTTTTTGGTCTAAGTTTTAAAATCTACCAGGTCACTAACCTTTCCTTCTTATCACATGCCTAGTGCTAACATAACCAATGTTAGTATCCTAAAAAAGATTAGAAAAGAAAAAAAGGCATAGTTGAAATAGGTACTACAACATTTTGATTACTAGTAAACTCTGAAGTTCACTGTATTCTGTTACACGTCTAAAATTTTTCATAATAAAACTTTTTTTTAAAAAGATTTTATTATTTATTTATTTGACAGAGAGAAACACAGCTAGAGAGGGAACACAAGCAGGGGGAGTGAGAGAGGGAGAAGCAGGCTTCCCACCGAGCAGGAAGCCCAGATGTGGGGCTCGATCCTGGGTCTCCGGGATCATGACCTGAGCTGAAGGCAGTCACTTAACCAACTGAGCCACCCAGGCGCCCCATAATAAAACTTTAAAATTAGTACTGGTCATCTTTTTTCAAACATTTAAAAGCAACCACAGGCCAATTCATTTATGAGTTTACTCCCTGACCTAATCTTCACTGTTGCCCCAGTTACATATTTTCATGTACAGTAGCTTACTAACATAATCTCTAAATGCAAAATCTTTACATGGCATGGTAGAGAAAAGAAACAAACATGGGATCCAAATAAATGATACTTACTGAATATGCCACTCCAACAACTCATTTTCTTCCTCTTTCCTTACCTATTTAAAATGAAGTTAATACCATCTACTACACATTGCTGTTATAAATGAGATAATGGGTATGAAAAGAACACTGTAAAAAGTTAAGTAGTAAACAGAAGTATGAATTGTCTATTGATAATTATACTTAGTATTTGGTTATTGAACTTACCTTTACGTCATTATTTCCTACAGCAATTCCGATTTCTGCAAGGTCTTTTAGTAAGGATGCCATCATCTCAGCGGCTCGCTTTTTCTGGTGGTTGGTCATTTCCTTGAGTTTCTGAAGTTCAGCATCTATACTTGCTAAGGTTGCCTAACAGAACCCAAAACAAAAGACATAGTTAAATCTAGTAAATGAAAGATTACTTCAAATATTGACAGGTATTTCAGTTCATCCAGACTCATAAAGACATTATTTTCTACTTTCAGTTTTTTGAACTAATCGTGCTACTGAGTTCTGGGATAGCTCCTAGTTCAAACTTAGAAAATATTTTAGACCTAACAGACTCTGTAAAGTACCCATATTAGGCTCTAGGAAAAGCAGGTAGTTTGTACCATTTCACTTTTTTTTTTTTTAAGATTTTATTTATCTGAGAGAGGGAGCAGGAGAGCACAGGTAGGGGGAGCGGCAGAAGGAGAGGGAAAAAGCCCAACATGGGGCTCTATCCCAGGGCCAAAGGCAGCTGCCTAACCAAGACACCCAAGCGTCCCCACTTTTCACTAATTTTTGATACTGGGTTATGTTTTCTGCCTAGAAGTGAGAAACTTCCAAAACAACTAAATTGAATTTTCTTTTATTAACATAGCACGGCTTATCTTTGGAAACAAAGTCTGAGCAAAATAATGTTAGAAAAGAACTGAACTTTCTAGATGGTTTGTATGTTTTATCTATTTTCTATATACATGGTCATTGGAAATCATCACTATCTCCTAGATAATTGCTTATTATCATAGTATTAAACTAGCAATAATTATCAAGTGGACCAAGCAGCATCACTGAGTTTAATTAAGTTTAAAATAATAGCTGGTTTACCAGCAACAAATTCACCACAATTTTGAAAAGTCCAACCCAATTTGGACTAATCCTTATACCACAGGTCAGATACTGACTAAAAGTCAGTACGCTGCATTAAAAATTGCAGTTGTTTTTAGTAAAGATGCCATTATTTCAGTTTCTTGTTTCTTCTGGACATTTCCCTAAGTTTCTGAGTATCAGTAGTATGTTTACCCAGTTTAATCTAAAATACCAAGTGTACCTTTCAAGCCTCATAAGGCAGCATGTTTTAATGTCTAAATCACCAGGTATTTTCTCTAAGAACTGAATAGCAAATACTATACACACATAAAAATAGGCAGAACACTATAAGGTGTCTTACTTCTATTACCAATGTAGTGCTGACAGATTCAGCTTCATAACTGGGACACACAAAAAACTGCTGCAAAGACTGAAACTGGTGACTGAAGACCAACTTACAGCTTAAGAGTTCTAAGAAATTCCTGTTATTCTTCCAAACAGTAATTAGGTTTGCTAATAATGCAACTCAGTTAAGAGTCATAAAAGCACTTTGACCTCTAAGCTATTAAATTGTAACTTCAGAGATTAATAGGGGAAAATTAACTTCTCATCAAGGGCATGCAACCTTTAAAAATAGTACTGTTTTCCTTTAGATAAGTGAACACGGATAGGGAAATAAGTAATGACCAATGACCCTGAGTCCAACTCTAGATGTGGTTTCTGGACAAGAAGTTGGCACTGACAGTAATAAAATGTTAGTAAGAGAGCTCTTCCATGACGAAGCTGCACATATACAATCGCAGTTACACACTACCTTTCACATCACTCTAGGAGGGTGGCAAATGCTGTTTTATAGCAATGATAACAAATAAAGATCCTTATTTATTGGGGAATTGCAAGGAACAGCTTTTCTACATTGTGCTACGTAGGCTCTGCTGCAGGGGCTGGGAATTGTAACAGTAAACAAAACCCAAGTTATATAAGGTTGTATCTCCTTTTCTTATTTTTATGTGCACATTTCTTACTTTACAATCAACTAATAACATTATTGAACAACTAGAAGTTAACTTATTTTTCCTTTAACATCAGACTACTAGGAGTAGCCAACAAGTCTTCAAATGGCATTTTTTTTTTTTTTTAGAAAGACTTTTTTTTTTTTTTTTAAGATTTTATTTATTTATTTGACGGAGAGAAACACAGGTAAAGAGGGAACACAAGCAGAGCGACTGAAAGAGGGAGAAGCAGGCTTCCCGCCAAGCAGGAAGCCGGATGTGGGGCTCGATCCCGGGTCTCCGGGATCATGACCTGAGCCGAAAGCAGTCGCTTAACCAACTGAGCCACCCAGGCACCCCTCAAATGGCATTTTAACAGATGTTCAGGAACTAAAAGATAACCCTCTTCCTTCACCTCTAAAGTTTTATATAAAGGTGGAACTAAAGTTGAGGCTTGGAACTCCTTAAGAATGGATACTATCAGTATTGAGCTTACTAGAAAAAAGCTACCCTATTTCAATTAGAAATACTTGTACTAAAATATTAAGAAAATGGAATTATATCCTACCGATTTCTGATTTAGTTCATCACTAAGCAATTCGTATTCCTTAGTTTTATCTTCAACTTCCTGAGATTTCTGATCATAATTGACAGCAAGTTCCTCTAAGGCTTGCAACACTTCTTTTACTTCCTCTTTAGAGGCATCATTTTCTGCTTGCAGGCGATTCAGTTCAGCTTGCATATTATCTTGATCCCTTCTCGTAGATGCCAAAAGCTACATGAAAGAGTAAAAACACATGGGTTTTTAAAAGTATACAAGCTTAAAAAAATCTATTGGCTTCACCATTTGCTAAGCACAAAGGGAATAAAATATGGATGCTATTAACTGTGTGAACACTTATTCATTCAACAGATTTACTGACTATATGCAGGCACTGTGCTAGACACTATGGGAGACATCAAGAAAATTTGAAGAAGACTGTCTTTGAGGAATCTAGTAGAAGAAACAAAGGTACATAAATAGATGTAATACAAGATGGAATGTTAACTAAGAACCATAAAGGAGGGAGAGGACACGACAAAGTGCTTGGCAGTATTTAAAACAAGAGGGTATTTCTGTAGGTTATATGTGAAGAAGGTGGCCAGAACTGGCTAATTTTAGTCATGTGCAAATTAATGTAATGGAAAGGAAAAGGCATTCTAGGTTCATGAATAATGAGCATAGAAAAAGAAATCAGTAGATGTTTAGAAGACATGCTTAAAAGTTTAGCTTTTCTTTGGTCAGAAAGGGGTGGCACCTGAGCTATACGTCAGGAAAACTTAGCACCAACATACAAAATTTGAACTGCAGAGAAGCCAAGAGACTAGCCAGGAGAATACTGCAATCATCTAGGGTCAGTAGCTTTTAAGTAAGGAAGGGCATCTGGAAATTTGTAGCAGTATTTCTAATGGGGCAGAATGCTAATGGCACTTAGAAGTAGGGGCCATGCACGCTAAATATCCTATGGATAACACACAACACAGAATATTATAATGAAGAACTGTGTAGATGTTACTAGTGACCCTTTTGAGAAAACATGCTATAACTGAAGTACAAAGATGAGGGGACCAGGACTAAGTTGACTGATGGTGGCTATCTCTTCTTTATTGAAGCTGTATAATCGTTGACCTCATCTCCAAAACCTTGTATGAAGTACCTTATCCCTCTGCTCTGCCAGATAAGATAAACTGTGGCTCCAACTAGGTGACAAAATAGAGAAGAGAACTTAAAAGAACTATTATCAAAGTAAAGAAGGCAAACATGAACAGGTCTGGTGAAGGTAGACATGGTGAGAGAGGAGTGAAAAAGTTTTCATTCACTGACATCCTCAATCCCACAGTAAGTCAGACCTCAAATTATACAATTATTAAAGACAAGTCCAAGCAATTAAAAAATCAGTTATTTTCTGTAATTATCTCAAACCTGTATCTGTGTATTTAAGTGAAGGAGTGACGATACAACATTCTGTTTTTAATATTTCTTTCTTCATTTACATGTGGAAATACTCTTCATAAAGGGAGGGACAGTCTAAAGGTATCCCAGCCCAGTGTAGTAAGTCTTTCTTAATTAATAGGGTATGTTTTGGGGAGAATAAGGAGATAAAACAGCACTGTTCTTCAAGCAAGGAATGTAGAAGACAGAGTCAAAAACTCCAGTAGAACTATATTAAAGAATACTGAAAGAAGTTTCTCTCCCCTCCAGTTAGAAAGAACTCTATTTGGAAAAAAAAAAAACAAAACCTACGAGGAAGTCAATCTTTGTTTCAATCCAATGATGTATCATATACACAGTGAAGCATGGGCATATTAAAAAAAATATGTAAATGCTCCAGTATATTCTGAGTTCTGTAGGTTCATCTTTTATGTTTAAATAACAGTGACAACTATAAAGCTTTTCTGAAAGCAGTATGTAAGGTATTCAACTTACTTCTTCTTGATCCAACATTTGTGTCTTTAGTTTCTCTACCAATTGGCTCTGTTGATTAATTTCTTCATCCTAGAATTTTAAAGTAATAAGTTAACAAAGTAGCTCACAACCTGATTCTGTTTTCTAACACAAATTGTAGGATTACTATTCCCCCAACCAAAGTATTTCAAAACTGTTTCTCCAAATTCAGCATAACTTAATTCAATCTCCTAGAAAAATGTTGAAAGACACGGAATTTCTTTCAATAATAACTGTAACATCACCCAATTAAAAAAGGCTTGTTTATAAAAGCTACTCATTAAATAATTTAAATGCAAAACCAATAAATGTTTAAATCTATTTTTGAGGGGCGCCTGGGTGGCTCAGTCGTTGGGCATCTGCTTTCGGCTCAGGTCATGATCCCAGAATATTGGGATCGAGTCCTGCATTGGGCTCCCTGCTTGGAGGGAAGCCTGCTTCTTCCTCTCTCCTTCCCCCTGCTTGTGTTCCCTTTCTAGCTGTGTTTCTGTCAAATAAATAAAATCTTAAAAAAAAAAAAAATCTATTATTGAAAATAATGGCCATGCAGCTACTCCAAACTTGCCATATCTGTTTAAAATACATATATCACCTAAAACCAAACCAAAACTATTTACTTCTTGTCTCTTTACTGTGCTTATTTTCCTCTTCCTCTCTATCTGGTTCGTAGTTTATTTTTCACACTACTGACCGACACAAACAAAGCAGGAAGACATTGTTTCCACTTTCCTTTGCTCAGTATCTAATCTCCTGCATCACCTTTATTATTGAGTCCTTAGATTCCTGATTCTAGGAAATCAATTCATTAAGGCTCTCCAACGGCCCAATGCCCAATTTCCTTTAGAAAATTCTCCTAAAGAAAGAAATAATTAGGTCTCATCGTTTCTGCACAAAAACAGAAACTGTGATTTTGTATTTTTTATTAATACAGATGACCCTTGAACAATGTGAGGGTTAGTGACACTGACCTCCCTACCTCTCAATAGAGTTAAAGATCCACATTTAACTTCTGACTTCCAAAAAACTTAACTCTTACTAGCCTGCTATTGAATGGAAGGCTTGCCAATGAACAGTACCTATTTCTTGTTAATGCACTATATATGGTGTTTTTATAACATAGTAAGGTATAGAAAAGAAAATGCCATTAAAACCACAGGGAAAATCTATTTATGTTATTCTACTGTAATTACTGTAAAAAATACACATCTGGGTGGACCCATGCAGTTCAAACCAGTGTTATCTGAGGGTCACCTTTACAATGGAAAGGAAACCAAGGAAGACGTATACAGGTCCCTCGAACTTAACAGCTTTGAAACTAAAAATAAAAATACCTATGCCATAACATTCTAAAACAAAATAGAACATGAACAATAGACCTACCTTGTCATCAAGTTGTTTGTACAATTTAGCAATTTCTTCTTCACACTTTCTTCTTTCAGCATCAGTAAAGTTTCCAGTAACTCCAATTGTAGCTGCTGGTTTATCATTGGTAATAGTAATATCCTTATCTACTGCAAAAGCTTCCAAGTTGGCTTTCTCTTTGTCAAACTGTTCATCAACAGGCACTGTCTCTCCTAAAATAAGACAAAGCATAGTTAATAAACATCTAACTGTCTAAAGTGAATGACAATTTTATTTAATTTCAGCAGCTCTCATCAACTTTATCTGCTCAGTCTGAGATTTAAGAAGCTATATTCTGGGGACGCCTGGGTGGCTCAGTTGGTTAAGCCACTGCCTTCGGCTCAGGTCATGATCCCGGAGACCCGGGATCGAGTCCCATATCGGGCTCCCTGCTCGGCAGGAAGCCTGCTTCTCCCTCTCTCACTCACCCTGCTTATGTTCCCTCTCTGGCTGTGTTTCTCTCTGTCAAATAAATAAAATCTTTAAAAAAAAAAAAAAAAAAAAAAGAAGCTATATTCTGACTCACCCCCCATCTTCTAAATTCAGTCACCAAATCTTGTTTTATTGTTTCCACCTTACTGTAGGAACCTTGCCATATGTGACAACTATAGTTTCCAAGATGGCCTCTGTGCCTCTATTTATTATTTCAGATAAAATTAGGGTTTAAAAGATTTTATTCATTTTTAATTAATGAACCCTAATGCTTAAAAAGTAAAAATGGACATGGTTTGTTATTTTTATTTATATTCACATTAGTCTCAAATTTATAAAATAGCTTTACATTCATATTCAACAAACTCAAAATGACATATTAATAAATTACCATTACGCCATCGGTTGAGTTCATTTTCAAGCCACTGAATGGTGTTCCGCAGGGTCTTATTTTTTTCCTTTTCTCTTTCATATTTCTTTTTCCATTGTTCTGCAGTTAATTCTACATTTACACAAACTGTGTTCTTAATTGTTTTGGCCCTAAGATAAGTAATTGTAGGGGGAAAAAAAAGTAACTAGAATTAAATATTTTCAATAGTTATCTATAGATTTACATATATATGAAGGTGTGTGTATGTGTAATTATGCAATTTAACTATTCTTGCTCAGTTATCTTTATAATTAAATACAAAGAGCCACAATTACTATAGTGCCTATTTTTGTGTCAGTTCCCAAATTTGTGACTAGTTTAAAAAAAAAAACCAACAACCTGGTGAGGATAAAAAACAAGGGCCCATATTTTCCCAATTCATGTGCAAGGATAAATTATTTAAAAATATTAATGTTGAAGGTCAAAGATAAAATCATCACCACTGACTTTCCTAAGTTAAGCAATTCATATCTGGTTATCTCATTATGTGAACCTGTCACATTGTATCAACATGCTAATACAGGATTCTATTTGTCAAGCTTTTCTTTATTATCTGACTTAAATGCTTATTTTAGTGCTGAATTCAAGCGCATATAAATTTGACTGAATGTACTCTGATATGTACTAAAACTTAATTCAAATCCAAGCAGCTATAAAATGGAGCTTGCTTGTATTATCTCACTATTAAAAAGGTGTGTCCAGCATATTAACAAAATGCACTGATTTGAGTATCTATCTACATTTTCCTAGACTTAATAAACAAAAGACCTGTCATTTAGATTTTATATTTTAACAACAAACCTCTGACCAAACAGGAGTGTAGATTTTGTCTCAGATTCATTGTACGATGATGGAGAGCAGCAAATTACAATAGTGGTTCTACAGTTGCCACCTAATGAGTCTTGAAGGATTCTTGTCATTTTACTATCTCGATATGGAACATACGTCTATGAATAAAAAAAAAACACAGAATACGTCTATGAATAAAAAAAACCCAATGGGTTTCTAAGGAATAAAATTTGTTACAGAAATATGTTACACTTTAAGTTATAAAGGGATTTTGGTTATTTTAATGGATTAATAAGATGGGAACTAAAATCTACATACTAATACTATAAATTCCTATAAGACAACTAATTCACACATACTGACTGAAACACACCAAATCTTTCACTCAGACATCCATGCACCTACATACACTGATATTCAAGTAACTCCCCATAAGATAACAATAGAGAAAGAGGGGACATGTATACTTACACTTCCCTCAGCCAAAGCAGAAATGACATTGCCAAGAGCAGAAAGGGACTTGTTGATGTTCTTCGCTTCATCCAGTACAGCACCTTCAGCTCCAGTTTTACTAACCTATACATAAGATTTCAAAAGAATAAAATAAAACCGTACGTTTCTTGAATTTTCTAAAAAATTCAGGTTATCAATAGCTAGCAAACAACAAAATGAAAAGCTTCATGACTTTATTTGCCAATTATTTATTCTACGTTATCACTATTTCTTTTTTTTTTTTAACATTTTATTTATTTATTTGACACAGAGAGAGAGAGCTCACAAGCAGGCAGAGAGGCAGGCAGAGAGAGAGGAGGAAGCAGGCTCCCTGCTGAGCAGAGAGCCCGATGTGGGACTCGATCCCAGGACCCTGGGATCATGACCTGAGCTGAAGGCAGAGGCCTTAACCCTCTGAGCCACCCAGGCGCCCATAAGTTATCACTATTTCTTGAGTATCAGTCTTCTCAGAACTTGGTCAAGTAACTAGGTGCAAGACAGGAATGCCATTAAGGAGATAGCAAATTTTTTATTTTCAGTATGTGCTCTTAAAAATAATAAACTTACATGTACATTTGCAATTAACTATTTAACATCTTTGCTTCATTAAAAAAGAGGAACCTTTTAAAATTTGCTAAAGCATAATGTTGACACTATAACTATTACAGACTGAATTTAAATACGTAAGCCAACTTCTTTTAAAAAGTTGTGAAATACTTATGTAAAAGACAGGATAAAATAGTATGTTAACAATGTTGACTGAAAAAATAGCCTCTCGGAATTCACAAAAATCAAAGACAGGCTTTGAAGGATGTATTTAAGACTTAAGTAAAACGAAATAGATATGTCATTTTAATCAGGACAATTAGCAAAACAGCAAAAATGGCTACAGAGGTCAATATTAAAATATCTGAACTTATTTTAATTTTCATATAAACGAGAATCAGAATAGTGTACAGTATAAGTCTGTAATTATTAAATAATCAACCAAAGGAAAGAAATAGGTACAACCAAATCAGAGAAGACTAACGAATAGTGAACTGTTTTCCAGGGAGCCCACGGCCAGTATGGTAAAACAGATACCAAAAGGAAGGGAAAGGATACCTAATAAAATTTATGACACCTTAAGTCAAAGGTAACACCTATTGGTTGAACTGGACTATGGCACAAATGACAGTAATTTGGAACTGGTTTTTCAGTGTAAGTAGTAATAAGCATTGCCATCAGTGCTTTTAACTCTCAAAGATATTACCAAATCCAATTTTACAGTTTTTAGCATGTTAAAAATGAGTACTGCCAAAGTCCAAATTCAAGCTAAAGTTTATAAAAATGCTTACGTATCTACCAGAATATAAAAGATTTTACCTTTTCACTACCAGCTAAATCAACCAGATAGAGTTTTCCACTCAGCTTTTGTTCCGTTTGCGTGTTCTCTTGTTTTACATTAATAAGAAATATACTATGACTTCTAGAGCTATGTTCATTCATATCTGCAATGAAATTACACAAACAACTATAAACAAACATGGCTTTCCCTTACTAATAATTTCTAAAGCATTACTTCACATAAAAATCTATACAATTAAATCAACTTGATAAAGGTATTTTAAGGCAGCTTTGTACCTTAACTAGTGTTAATAAACATCCTACTTACTTGTAACTGCTACATGTCTGTTGGACTTTCCTTCGTCAATGGTATCCATAACTTCATCTGGGCTACACACAAAACGCTCTGTGCACCCCTACAAAATATTTTTTGAAGTATCTCAATACCCTTAAAATTATTTATCACAGGGCTTTTCTAAACAAGCATTCTGTATTATTTTTTACATTACCTTTACATAGGGAACTCGATTTTTATCTTCGTGAACTGAAAGGTTGGTCTTTGAAACTGAAAAAGAAAAATGAATAGTATCAGTAACACTGTCAACTCTAAAACTATTTATGAAATAGCTAATTCAATTGTTTCCTTTCCCAAATAACCTAATAATAGGTAAAGTTTAAAAATATGACACATCACTAAAAGAAAGACTGCAGAAACAATAGGAGATTTAAATAGAAACTAATACAGCAATACAGAATTTTAGGTCCAATGCAACCTCAACCACACACATTTTAAAAATAACAATAAGCCAGAGTGGTTTAATAGTCTGCCCAAGGGCAATGTCTCTAATTGACAGCTGATAGAAGACAAGACTCAGGACCTCTAACTAGAATTCAATTCTCTAATTACTATCTAAGAAACACAAGCACCCATAAATATGTGCTTCAAATAAGGTGATATTCAACATGTCAAAAGCATTCAACTAACTTTAAAAGAACTTTAAAATATACCTGTTTCCTATAATTTATTTTCATATAGGTCACTCAGAAATGGTTTCATATCTACTATTAAAAAAAAGTAACATGCTATTTTAAAATGATAAGAGCAAGATTCTAACTTACCATCTAAAAGGTCCCTTATCTTATCCAAATAAATTTCAAAATATGAAACCTGAAGGTAAAGAAATAAAGGGAAAAAAGATTAAAATTTTAGAGTAATTTATTCACTTGTTCATTAAATTTATTGGGGTCTGAGGGAGCACGACCTAGAACAGGGGGCAGTTATCAACAACTCAGTCATAACTCATGTTCTAACAGGAAGATGTGCACTCTCTAAACTGCTCATATAACTAAAAACCAATTTCCATTGCGTACCTTCATCTAAAATGAACTAGACTCATGAGAACAGTAAGAAGCTCTGAGTTCAGGGCACCTGGGTGGCTCAGTCAATTAAAGGGCTGCCTTCAGCTCAGGTCATGCATGAATGACCCAGGGTCTCAGCGGGGAGTCTGCTTTTCCCTCTGCCTCCCCACCCAGCCCTCGCTTATGGTCTCTTGCTCACTCTCTCCCTCAAACAAATAAAACCTTTACCTCCCTCCCCCCAAAAAATCCCAAGTCCAGTAACAAACTTTTATAGAGAAGTAGGTTAAGACAAAAGAGATTTTGTGACCTTGTTTAAGATCATCTAATCGCAGATGGAGAACCCCAGTGTACTAACTCTAATGATCTTTCTACTGTAACTGTCCATAAAATAACTTTTAAATATTTTTTAAAAAGGAAGAACATTATTTCTTGGAATAAAATTATTCTATGTGTAAAACAAAACACAATCTTTCCCCAAGGCTTATACCTTAATATGAAATTCCAAATTTTCATCCATGGAGTAAATGTAATTAAAAATATCTTGCACTATTCTTGGAATAATCCCCATGCCTTCTGGATCATGAAGTTTACCCTAAACAGAAAACAAAATGAGACTTTAATACGAAATAAAGTACAAATTTTCAACCTACAATTTACAGTAAACAGAGGACAGTAATTGTAAATGCTGTCATTTTGCAGGGAAAAATTTTGGTTTTAGTGAAAAAGCTTTACAAATATCTTAAAAAATCCACTTCAACTGTTATACATTGTTAAGTTACACATAAATATGCATGTCAACAATACGGGTTACCAACTGTTCTTAGCCTTTTTATTTTAGATTTAGATTATCCATGCTTGTGCAATGAAATTACTTTCAAAAAAGGTTTAAGCCTGTTTATTCCCACCTAAGTCTTTCTTGTTCCTTCAAGTCAAATCAATGTCTTTATTCTCTGTAACTTTATGGAGTAGTATGAATTACACTAAAATTGATGACTAAAATAAGTAAAATAAGCTGTTATTTATACAGAATGCTCAGATAAATGATAGAAGCAGATGCTCTGTAGCAGCAGCGTAAGATAACAGGCAGTTTTCTAGATGAAAGTTTGGGCAGGATACACTTTATTAATAGCAGCACCTGTAACTGTGGAGACGTTTTTATTAAAGAGTAGCAGATATCTTGAGAGAACTGCTCTGAATAGAAATGAAAACACATGAAACATTCAAAATTTCAAATCTCCCCTTACTATAAACTAGCAGGAAATTCTTGTTAATTCTAAAATGCTCGTATTTCGTGGTTATGCTGATAAAACAGTTAAGATATGATTTCAAGGGCACCTGGGTGGCTCAGTCATTAAGTGTCTGCCTTTGGCTGAGGTCATGATCCCAGGGTCCTGGGATCAAATTCTGCATTTAGGCTCCCTAAGTGGGGAGCCTGCTTCTCCCTCTGTCTCTCTCTCTCTGTCTCGCATGAATAAATAAATACAACCTTAAAAAAAAAAAACAAGGATATAATTTCAAGTATGTAATTTCACTATTCGAACTCCAGGGCGGATTAGATTCCAACAATGATGTTACCTGCATACTATTTGTACCAGAGAATGTAATAAAGAGTAAATAAAGATGTTTAAGTATGGTAAAATCATTTCGCAAATCATGAATGCACTGTCTGTTCTGCAAACTACATTCAAGTACAGATTATAAAATGTTACCTCCCCAAAAAAAAGTTACCTCCATTGTGTGTGTCTTCCCAGAGGACGTTTGTCCATATGCAAATATTGTTCCATTGTATCCCTCAAGAACATCTATGAGAAAATAAGAGATTTTATACCTCAGGGGATTTCTTTTTTCCCTTAAAAAAGAGACAGAAGAAATTACTTACTATTAGAAAACACTGAAAATTCACATAAATATTAACCCTGTTCCTCATCCATGCATAATAAAATCTGCACAACAAAGTATCTGTGGGAAGAATGCTGAAGAAGATTCATAAGATTTTCTTTACACAAATATGAAAGATACCATCAAAGTTTGAAGTTCAGTTCATGAAAGATTTATAAAGACTGAAGAAAAATAAAAATATATTAATAGTAATTTTCTTAGTGATGATCCACCTGAGCAATTACTTTCTCTCCAGCCCAGATTACTTTCTGTGGTCAATAAAACACAAATTTTAAATTCCATTGTTAATGATCATCTCTTATTTTTTTTTAAAGATTTTATTTATTTATTTGACAGAGAGAGAGATCACAGGTAGGCAGAGAGGCAGGCAGAGAGAGCGGAGGAAACAGGTTCCCTGCTGAGCAGAGAGCCTGAGGTGGGCCTCAATCCCAGGACCCTGAGATCATGACCTGAGCTGAATGAAGGCAGAGGCTTTCACTCACTGAGCCACCTAGGCGCCTGATCATCTCTTATTCATTCATTCATTCATTCATTCATTCTTTATTTATTTATTTAAAGATTTTATTTATTTGACAGAGAGAAACACAGCCAGAGAGGGAACACAAGCAGGGAAAGTGAGAGAGGGAGAAGCAGGCTTCCCACCAAGCAGGGAGCCCGATGTGGGACTCCATCCTGGATCTCCATGATCATGACCTGAGCTGAAGGCAGTCACTTAACCAACTGAGCCACCCAGGCTCCCCTCATCTCTTATTTAAGTGTACAATCTCAACTGTCTTTACACTGTATTCCAAAGCTTTATGTGATCTCAAAGAAAAAAATTTTCTGCAAATTTACATACAGATACAAATTCATTTTTACAAAGAGGATTGCTGATCAATGGTTAACTGGTAGTTAAAGCTCATAAACCCATACAGCAGTCCTTCTTAAACAAGCGTCAAGCCCAGGTGTACCTCAAAAACAAATTTTCAAACTACCTGTGAAATTAAAAATAAACCTTTTCTAGCCCTGTATGTACTCCATGGTCTATCTTTAATATCTAAGTATCTTCCTTTACTAGGCTGAAAGGAAAAAAAAGAAATTGCTGAGTAACAAGGTGACCTTCTGATTTTCAATTTCCTGAGATTTGGTTTGTTCTGTTTTGTTTTTGGTGACAAAAAGGTATTATGAAATTACATTGTATTCCAGAGGAAACCAAGTAAAAAGAAAAGCCTCTGTTGGAAATAGAACTCACTAAGTAAATCAGTAAGCAGGCCAATCCTTGTTTTTAAAAATTGATTATTTAAAAAATAAAAAGAACAATCCCAACACTGGGCACAACCAAACAGATATTAACAAATTTACTACAGGCACATTAATTAATAAGAAAAAGAAGGTACTTACTTCCCTGGGAAATTTTTAAGAGATCTCAAATCACATTTAAAATTGGTGGCACTTGGGGTACCTGGGTGGCTCAACAGTTTAAGCATCCGACTTCAATACAGCTCAGGTCATGATCTCAGGACTGGGAGATCGAGCCCTGTGTTGGCTTAAAACTCTTCTACCTGTCCCCAAACCCCCTTTAAAAAAAAACTGATGGCAATGCAGTATTTATGAACAAGAAATCATCCAGAGAACAAAGTACAGACCCTTTCCAATACACTCCCTTTACACATAATTGTTCTCTGTATATCAATGTCATACCACCTTCTGCTTAAGATCTTTTAATCAATCAATCAAATAAAACCTAAGGATAAAATTCCAATTTTTGTTATATCCATAAACATTGGTGGGTGAATTAACAAGTGACTCTTTCAAGATCACATTTAGTAGTACATGTCTAGAGGATATTACAGTATACTTGTGATTACATGTATTATATAAGGGCACCCAGGATAACAAATGTATATATTTGTTTTGGGGACTTCAAGCATAACCTTAAAAATTGCACAGTAGGGGTGTCTGGGTGGCTCAATCGTTAAGCATCTACATTCAGTTCAGGTCAAGATCCCAGGGTTCTGGGACTGAGGCCCGCATCCGGCTCCCTGCTCTGCAGGAAGCCTGCTTCTCACTCTCCCACTCCCTTCCCTCTCTTGCTGTGTCAAATAAAAAAAATAAAACCTTAAAAAAAATATTCACACGATTACGGAATTATGGAATAGTCAACATTCAAATATTTACTGAACACCTGCTATGACCTACACTCTACTCTTGGTGCAAGAGATATTAACAATGACGGATTAGGTGATTTCCAGACATGCCACATTTTCACTAAAGTAGTTTGACAGACACTTATCACTTAGGAAAATAATTTTTGCCTACCTTCAAATCCATCCCTGACTTTGCTTTCTATAGTGACTTATCCCCAACAAATCTAAACATACAGATAAAGGGAATACACTTTACAGTGTACATTCCTATAACCACCCCCAAGATTCTATCATTAACATTTTATAATTTTACTGCTTAATCATGTATCTAATCATTCATCTCATGTTTTAATGTACTTCAAAGTCAACTACAGACTTCATTTCACTTTCACCTAAATACTTCACTATGTTGGTATCTTTAACTAGGATTCATTTTCCAGTTTTATTCCTGAGGTAAAAATTATATACAATGAAATGTACCTATCTTAAGGACGGATCTTTAAAAAAAGAAAAATAACATTCATCTATTTGAAAATCCTAGTGAGCATATATCTGTAATCAAGTAAAATTAGGCACTTTTTGACCTCGCTCCTGTTTGCCACCTCCCACCATTCTTCCTCTCACACCACTGTTTTGTGTTGGTCAAAATGATCAAATCTGACTATTTCACATGGTTCAACTTTAGTAACACCACAATGTACACTGGTGCCCACATTGTGATACTCTTCTCATTTCGGTGCTTGGTCCATGTTTATCTCTGCCTGAAAGGCACCCCTCTCCTCCTCCTTCCTACATCCTTTAAGACTAGCTTAGGCTTTACTTTTTTTCTCCAACCCAACTATACAAACCAGTCATCTCATTCTGTGTGTTCTTACAGCATTTACATTTAAACATACTTAACACTGCATATTGTAACTATCAATTTACTTATCTACCTTCTTCACCAGTTTTCAAACTCCTTGAGGCCAGGACTATGTTTAAGTCCTAGCACAGTGCCTGGCACTTAGTAGGAACTCAAATGCCTGCTGAATGGTTATTACCATTGCTAACACAGAGCACCTTTCTAAAGCCGCCCTCCCTCTTTAAAATATACTTTTGCTGTTCTTGTAAGAAACAGAGATGGACAACCATGGACATGTATTACTTCTCTCATACTTTGTAAAAAAGAAAAACGTATTTAGTAAGCAAGAAAATAGGATAACACCTTCTAAAAGTCACCTATCTCTCTGAACTTCAACTTCCTCATCAGCAAAGGGGAAGGCTACAAGAATTAAAAGTCCTCACTGCTAACATTTGAGAGCATACAATGTGCCAGGCTCTAATAATTTTTCATATATTAATGTACTAAATCCTCACAAAACTCTGTGAAAGGTACTACTTTTAGTCCCACTTTACAGATGATGAAACTGAGAACAGAGATTCACTTATTCTACTTCCACAGCTAGCAAAATGGAGCTAAGACACAAACCCAGACAATCTTGGTTTTAAGGACACACTCTTACCCACTGTACTGTATTACCAAGGAACACAGGAACTAAAAATAAATATATGGCACACCACATCTGGAAAAATTAAAAATAAATGTTGTGGCAGACAGTTCAGCTCAGGAAGCTATGGTAGGAAATCGATGAAGACCTGGTATGATGAGGAATCTATGAAAGCCTGGTATGATGGATAGCATACAGCAAGAACTGAATAAATGACAAGTACTTCATACAGGGAAGTGAAAAGATAACGTTCAGATTTGGAATTCACTAGAGAATACAAATGGGTAAGCCTTGTGCAAAATAAAGAAAACTTATCTAATGAATCTCCAGAAAGGAAAAAGTAATAGCTCTATACATAATAAAGTTATATATAGATATATGCGTGTGTGTATACAGATATATATAAAAACTTTTACAGAAATTTAGGAAACAGTGCTTTAGCCAACTGTGTGTGTGTGTATAAACTTTTACAGAAATTTATGAAACAGTGCTTCAGCCAACTGTCAGGAGCCCAGAGAGTACTAATTGTTTCAGGTCACCCATGGCAGTTTGCTCATCAAATCTACATCTTAGAAGAAATACCTACTCACCCATCATTTTGCTGATCGCTGCCTACTAGAAGTTTCTCACCATGGCCTTCCATCAGGTTTGTTTGCGAGTAACTGTCCCAACTCCACCCTGCCACCCTCCACCAAACCAATATTTAATTGGTTTCCTGTCCTCAGATCTCACCAGGCACCCACCACCTACCCCAGCCTCATCTCTTTTCTTAAATCTATGTATTTACTGATAACTCCTCCACGTTCATAATCTAGTCCAGGACAAGTCCCACTACCTACTATATCCAGTCTCCTCTAAAGTGGTAGAGAGCATCTGGGTAAAGATAAAAGGAGTAAGTCAGGTGATACTTTTCTAATATAAATTACAAAGCTGGCACAGAAGCTGGAGAGACAGCGACAGAGCTTTCTATTATAATAGTTGTTTGATGTCTAATTTTGTAAAGTGAAAATATTGTAGGCTATGAATTATCCCAAGCACAATTACGGTTGATTAAATTACAAAAATAGTATCTTCTCCCAGAAGAGAGGAAACGAACAGCAATTGGTATCTGTTGTGTGCTTGCTTCTTCATAGCAGGCCCTAGGTGAAGTTCTTTTTCATGAATCATCTTTTTAAATCTTCATAGTACCCTTATTTTGCAAAACAAGACACAGAAAGGTTATGTAACTTGCCAAAAGTCACACAGCTACATAGTGGAAGAACCTAAATTCTAATCTAGGTTTGTCTGATTCCAAAGCCTGTGTTCTTATCCACACAGCAAATAAAGGAACTGTTACTCATAATTCAGTTCCAAACAGCAAAGCAGGAATTTGCTGTGAAGTAAAAGGGACCTGAATTTTGAGAATAGGAGGGAAATTTCACTAAATGAATGTCACCGTAAAAGTTGTAAACAGGGCGCCTGGGTGGCTCAATCGGTTAAAGCCTCTGCCTTCAGCTCAGGTCATGATCTCAGGGTCCTGGGATCGAGGCTGTGTCGGGCTCTCTGCTCAGCAGGGAGGAGCCTGTTTCCTCCGCTCTCTCTGCCTACTTGTGATCTTTCTCTCTGTCAAATAAATAAATAAAATCTTTTTTTTTTTTTTAAGTTGTAAATAGTAAAGAAATAGAACAGAAAGTAATAGAAACGTGTACCTTAGGATTCTAGGGCAATAGATTTCAAAGAGTTCTAAGAAAGGTAGATATGAGACTATTACTAAGGACTATGGGGGCACCGAGGTAGCTCAGTCAATTAATCGTCTGACTTTTAGTTTCGGCTCAGGGTGATCTCTCGGTTGTGGGATCAAGTGCTACGACAGACTCTGAGCTCAGTGCAGAATCTGCTTCAGATTCTCTCTCTTCCTCTCCCTCCTGCTCACAGTCTCTGTGAAATAAACAAAATCTTAAAAAAAAAAAACAACTACATAAGGATGTGCAAGAGATAAAAATCACTAGAATAGCAAACATAAGAAAAATAAAAGTCCCGAATCAGAAAGCCTAACCAAAATAAAACAAAAACCAAGGGTCTAAAAAAAAAGAGCTTTTAAAATATTCCGAAAGACTAATGTGTGAGTAGACCTGCACTGCCCAGAGAATAAAATGTTAACAGACGATATAAGACAGAGGATATTTTTATATTTTTTATTACCACCTTTTACAATACTATCCTCAAAATGGAACAAGAGAATAAATATAGTCAAGAGAGACCTCAAGGCTGAGGTGGGTAAGACAATGAGAAGAATGGTTTTAAGTGAGCTGAAGTTCCTAGTTATAAGAGAATAATATTCCATAGATGAAAATTTATCTACCATAGCTGATTTTTAAAAACCACGGAGAAAAGCAACAGGTGACTAACTTGTAACTGTTACACTCATTTTAAAAAAGGAAAAATGATAAGATTATTTTTGGTACACCAAAATTTCACTAAAGAAAACCTACAGTTGAACTAACCTCCTTTCCTATAACATGACTTCATAAAAGGATCCAAGTCTTTCATATTGTTGATAAGCTGACAAACTAAAAACCAGGTAACTGTACAAGAGAATCTGAAGTCGGCTGACTACCCAGTGTGACTTAATTAATTTCCAGTTTTTAGAAGAATAGGCTAAGGATCATGGCCCATTAGGCACTTTATAGACAATTTAGAGTAATATTTTTCAAACAATAATGTCTATAAATAAGAAGTTTAACAAAATTTCAAAATCCTTGTCACCATAATAGACATCAAATATGCTGAGAGCCATACATCCCTAATAAGATAACCATAAAAACAAAACTCAAAATATAATTAAAAGCCAAAATGAACAAGAGGGAATCCACACTTTAAAAGCCTACAGCCAAAGGTGCCTGGGTGGCTCAACCATTAAGCATCTGCCTTCAGCTCAGGTCATGATCCCAGGGTCCTGGGATTGAGCCCTGCATCTGGCTCTCCGCTCTACAGGAATCCTGCTTCTCCCTCTTCCACTCCCCTTACCTATTTCCCTCTCTGGCTGTCTCTCTGTCAAATAAATAAATAAAATTTTAAAAAATAAAAGCTTATAGTCAAATTAACTCCAATATTCAACTATAGTTTAATGTTGGCTCCAGCAGATGTAAAAAAGACTCATACACTTAAATTGCCCCTGAGTTCATGAATCAGTACCTTATTATTTAAAAAACTAATATAAAATCTTAGGCTGTACTGATGAAAAAAGTATGTCAAAATCAAAGAATGTAATATCATTGTTCTACGACAGATCCACTTGGAAAACTATTTGATGCCTACAAACAAAAGATGACACTGCCTGTTCCTTTTGCTGCAATCATTTATAGAATCAAGTTAATTGTCCAACACCTTCTATGAGTTTTTCAGCATCCAATCCACCATCTCTCACTAATACCATTCCTGTTTTAATTCCTGGTGGTTCCTATGTCCATGTAGCAGATGATCCTACTATAAAATACCTAGTTTCCTTCATAATCTTGTCCTTTACTCCTTCAGAAGCCAACTAACCTCTAGACCTTTTAATTACTATCTACACAGCCTTCCTAATGTTAATGAGGTATCCACCTCCTATTATTCTTTCTAGTACCCTGATTTCAGCAAACCTTCGACCCCACTAAGACTATATAACACACTAATCTTACCACTTCTTTTCACTTTTCCACAAACCCATTCCCCCCACCTGTATTCTCCTTCCCCTCATTCACTCAGATTCTATGGTTCTCTATTACCATCATTCTCTTGATCTTTTGCCCTCTTCCCCCTCTTTTGTAATCACCTGACAAAACCATAACTAGGTAAAGTCAATTCTTCTGGCAGCTAACCTCAAGTGGGCCCTTGGCATGCTGCCTGGCAATACTGCCACATTTCTAATCCATTCCCTCCTACTGCCAGACAACTTCATTCCATCTCCTAGAACTCCCTAGCCCACCCTCATTCTGGGCTAATTCTGGACCCCTGATCACAGACGAAATGGAATATGAAGAGAACATCTATATTTTCTTCCATCATACCTATAAAACTTAGTTCTAGCCAAAAACTCCTTTTCTTCTCTTAACGGATGAACTGTTTGTGCTCCTACTTAACCCTACTCTGTCTACCTGTACACTGAATCCCATCCCCTCTACTCTAGGGAATGCTGCAAGACAGGTTTTTGCCTCAATTTAAGAAGTACTTTCTAGGTGTGCCTGGACGGCTCAGGTCATGATCCTGGAGTCCCATGATCGAGTCCTGTATCAGGCTCCCTGCTTGGCGGGAAGTCTGCTTATCCTTCTCTCTCTACCACTGCTTGTGTTCCCTCTCTAGCTGTGCTTCTGTCAAATAAATAACATCTTAAAGAAAAAAAAAGTACTTTCTAACAATTAAAGCTGACAAAAAGTAGAATAAATTATATCACAAAGTACTGGCTATTTAACTGTAAGACCCCTTTGACAAAAAGAATTTCTGTAGTAACTGGAAGTCCAGATAATCACTCACACTCTCTTGGCTCTAGGGTTCTATGGTTTTAGAAAATATAAACTTGAAAAAGCTTAGTATAAATTAATAGTATTAACTGGAACATAGACACTTTTCTCGTCCTTGGTAGCCTCTGTTAAATTCAAGTGGTTTTTTTTGTTGAACACAAGAGGAGTCTTTGCAGAAGAAAGAACAATGCAATGGAAGAATGACAAACTGCTACTACTACTTTTTTGAAACCTATCTAACCATTTTGTATTCATTCTCATGCTGCTATATTTCCAGAACGGCTACCTTAGAAATAAGGTAGCTCTCTTGGGAATATCTAATAGAACTGGATCTTCCAAGAACAAGTGTGTAATACTAATGTTCTTATAATACCCTTTACTAGGTACTCTATATAATTAGATCGTGGAGGGGCGCCTGGGTGGCTTAGTTAAGCGGCTGCCTTCGGCTCAGGTCATGATCCCAGGCTCCTGAGATCGAGCCCCACATCAGGCTTACTGCTCAACAGACAGCCTGCTTTTCCCTCTCCCTCTGTCTGCCTCTCTGCCTACTTGTGCTCTCTCAGTCAAATAAATAAAGAAAATCTTAAAAAAAAATTAGATCATGGAATTTCAGCAATAATGTGTTTACTAATTGTATCTGATCTTTTTATTATTTAAACAACTGTTTTCTACAATTAATTTAAAAAGGGGGGCATGAAAATGGGGAAAAATTGGATAATGGGAAAGATCAACAATAAGTAAAAAAAATTTTACTTATTGTTGAGACAATAGCAGGTTAAATATATTTACCTTTAACAATCTTCTTTGCACAGTCATTATACACTTGCTCTTGAGAGGTATTTGACTGGAACACTCGGTCAAATGCATAAGGCTTGGACTGAAAAACAGAAACAAAGATTTCAACTACACAATTAAAGGTGAACGAACACTTCTAAGTTCCTTTAAAGATGTCACCATATATTTAACCTTCTAAATACAGTACCTACTACACATTACTTCATGTCACAAAATCTTGTTGAAAGGACCTTAAGGATCACCAAGTACAAATCCACAAAACGAAAATGTCTGATTCTGTCTGTTATATTACCAGGGCTTACCACTACTATGATAGGCACTCATATACAGCTGAGTGAATTTTATTTAATGAGTGTCTACTCTGGCAAGTACTGAGACTCTATTTTCAATAACAATATCATTTTGCTGATAAAGAAACTAGAATACCATAATGTACAAAAGGTGTTACTGACAAAATTAAAATTTAAATTCAAATCTCCTACCAATTCAGAGCTCCTTCCACTACTCCCATTAGCCTTTTCATTTTACTACAATAATTTTTCAATCATTTCATTCATTTAACAAATATTTATGGGTGCCTGATTTACTATACATACATCTTGCTAGAATGACCAAGACAGACATACTCTCTGCTTTAATGGAGGTTAAGTAATAGTGAGGCAGACATCAGACAATTAAGTGACTAGAATTCTGACTCATGCAAGAGAGTGCTATGAGAGCATAAAAAAGAACCTAACTGGGAGAAGGCAGCACAATGCCAGGGAACCATTCTGGAAAGGGATGCTAAAGAGTAGCACCTAGCTTACTGCTTGTCTCTTCAATACTAGTCACGGGAGGGTGAGTGCAGGAAGTAGCCCAGGTAGACACATAAAGATCCTAAGACAGAGGGCGCCTGAATGGCTCAGTTGGTTAAGCGCTACCTTCTGCTCAGGTCATGACCCCAGGGTCCAGGGATAGCCCCGCTTCTCCCTCTCCCTGCTGCTTCCCCTACTTGTGCACTCTCTCTGTCAAGTAAATAAAATAAAATCTTAAATTAATTAATTAATTAATAAGCCTAAGGCAGAAATGACGCTGTAGAATGCAAGAAACCAAAAGAAGTTAAGTTGGAAGTTATGGAACAAAGATCCAATGCAAATGACACTGAAAAGGCAAGTAACGTTAGTATTATTTTGAAAAGTTCTGACCTTGTGGGTCCCCTGAAAGGATCCTGGGGACTCATTCTGAGAACTGACATAGTCTGAATGAAACAAATTAGAGTACAGTGTCCGCGCAAGTCAAGGAAAAATTATCAAGGAGAGAGTGATTGTGTCAAATACAGCTGTGAGGTCAAGGCAAAACTGAAAAATATCCATTAATAAAGGTTAGACTGGAAAGAGAGTAAAAAAGAATGGGAAGTAACTAAGTAGAGCAGAAATCTGGCTGTGAGTCTAAAGACTTTTTTTTGAGGACAAGATCTGAGCAAGTTTAAATGTTGGCAGGAACAATCTAGTAATCTAAGCATACACAGATATGAGAGGAGGGCAAGGAGGTTCGAGTATTTGAAAGTATATGCTTGCTCTCTAACCTTTCTTAAAGGAAAGGAGGGAAGCTATACCTTAAATAAAAACAATCATGACCATCCCCAAACTCCTTAACATTACAGAAGACTTCTTAGGCCTTTGCTAAAAAAAACAAAAAACAAAAAACACCTTACATTTACACTATGCTTCACTATCTCCTTCCCCAAAGCCTGAAATAACAGTTATATAATGAGAAGTACAACGAAACAGATACTCCTATCCAAAGTCATTAATAATTCTCCTTCCCCTTGCAGCTTCCCACTACAGGAAGCTACCAGCTGATAGCTTAGTCTCCCTGCAACTAGTGGCCATATGACCCACTTCTGGATACTACAAAGTAAGTAAGGGATGGTCTGCTGAGGGGTCTTGGGAGAGGGTTTTGTCTTTTTGATAAAAAGGAGCCTCTCAACTATAGATGCCCTTTCTTTTTTCTGGAATAATAGAGCTGTAGCATCCATCTTAAAAACACGAAGAAAAGTCAATAGTTTAAGGATGACAACAGATAAGAGTCAGTAAGTAGCAGCAATAGGGGCCTATCTCCAGAATTTCAACATGCGAGAATAATAACCTCTTATTTATTTAAACCACTATTTGTTGTTTGCTTGCTTTCTGCTGCTGAAAGCATTCTTAAAGGATATACTATGATGACTTCAACTTTGGCATCAATTAAAAATAGGCATCTTAATGTCTTGATTATTCTTTGCCTATGAGACAAACATGAAAGTGTCCTTTTGCTAAGATTCTACAGAGACATTAACCTTTTTTACAGGTGCAACTAAAAAACAGACAATTTGTTCTTTTAGTGACTGTACAGATGTATCTGTGATTAACAATTTTAAAACACAAGTACAATCAAAATAAAAATCACCAGCCAAAGATAAACCACACTAATATTTTCTATGTGAAAAGAAAATGTTTTCCTCTTCACATATCCAGCAAACATTTATTTAGCACTTATAAGATATCAGACACTGTAAATGAGTAAAAGAATTTTAGAAATGCTATTTAATTAGTACAGACTGTAGAGTTCAAAGAACAGAGAATAACGCTGGGCAGAATCTTGGAATACAGGGCTCCTGGGCGGCTCAGTCCGTTAAACATCTGCCTTCGGCTCAGATCATGATCCCAGTGTCCTGGGACAGAGTCCTGTTTTCCTGGAATCAAGTCCTACATTAGGCTCCCTGCATGACTGGGAGTCTGCTTCTTCCTCTAACTGACCCCCCCCCAGCTTGTGTTCTCTCTCTCAAATAAGCAAATAAAATCTTAAAAAAGAAAAGAGTCTTGAATACAAAGCTAAGGAACCATATAATAGGATCTAATATAAGTGGTTGAGTAATGTTAACAGAACTGAAATGGAAACAACCTCTAGCATTAAGGAACTCACAATTTGGCAGAGTCAAGAACAGACTGCAACTAGCCAAAATACACATTTAATAAAAATGTCTAAAAACATACTACGAAAACAAAAATTAAACGATTAACTCAAACTGTGCTTGCATGAAGCAAATTAATCAACAGAAAATAAGCAATAGCATGAAGAAAACTGCATCCTTCCAGAAGGATAGCATTATATTAAATAAATATTTAAAAAAATATAAAGAACACTACACTGAGCTTTAAGTTATTCCATTATTACATCAATAAAAACAGTGGTCATAAACCATTTAGAAAGACATATACCAAAATAATGGGTAATAGGGACGCCCAGGTAGCTCAGTCAGTTATGCATCTGCCTTTGGTTCAAGTCCTGATCCCAGGGTCCTGGGATCAAGTTCCACATCAGGCTCCTTGCTCTGTGGGCCTGCTTCTCCCTCAGCCTGATGCTCCCCCCACTTGTGCCATTCTCAGGCAAATAAATACAAAAAATCCTAAAAACAAAAAAATGGGTAATAGTAAAACCTGCCTAGAAAGTACCTTATGCAGGTGTTTACTATGGCATTCCGTATGGCAAATATGCAAACTAAAAAAATAAACTGGGATTAAGTGATATCTTTATATGTTATATCACTGTTCAATCTTATTTTAATTCCAAAACTAAACTATAATTTTGTTATGTAAGGTAAATGTTTCATTAGAGATCTAGTCATGAAGTTGCTAACTGATAACAGCTTCCTGGAATGAAAAACAAGATTCGTGAAAGACAAAAATTACATCTAATGGTCTACAACTAAGGGATATCTCTTAACCAAAAACTTATCAAATAAATTAAAGTAAGGAAAACTCATGAACTGGATGTCCATATCTTAAAAACCTGGTTCTTGGCCTTGAAATGTGTATTATGTAGTCTTATTTCTATGAACCTTTGAAGATACTCCAACTCACAAAACACATTCATATCTGACTTAGGCTCCAGGGAGACAAAACCAAATAGGAATAAGTTTATTTGAACTACAACCATAACTTATTTTTTTTCTTTTTAAGGTTTTATTTTTTAAGTAGTCTCTACACCCAAATGTAGGGCTCGAACTCACAACCCTGAGGTTGAGTCACAGGATCGACTAACTGAGCCAGCCAGGGACCCCGTACCTTAGATTTCTTAAGTGAAGTGGTTCCTGTTTCTATCTGCAAGACCAGGTTGAACACCAAATCTGGTATAAAGGTCACCCTCCTAGCAGGAATATACCTTCCTCTGGAATTCTGAATAGTGACCCTCAGATCACATGGGATTGTATTTTACCAGACTTTGCTTAGTTTGACAACGATTATTAGCTAACATTCCATAACTGTACAGGTATGTGATGAGGACTTCTCTCTCTAAGATTTATTTATTTGAGAGAGAGAGAGAGCGCGCGCCTGTGCATGCATGCACACGTGCAAATGCTCATGAAACCTGAGGGAGAGGCAAGGGGCGAGAACGTTCAAGCGGACTTCCTGCCGAGTGTGGAACCTAAGGCAGAGCTCAATCTTGGGACCCAGGATATCATGACGTTACCTGAAAACAAGAGCCAGGTAGGCATTACTGGTTTTCTTCTAGTTTTTACTCTTATGGTAATCAGGATCAAACACCCTAACATCGTTAATTTGAAAAGAGAAATCGTGTTGAACTATAGGCAAAGGAATGAGACAAGATGATCTAATTAGGTTTTACTCTCCTTTAATTTCAATGAGCTACACAGCCTGTTTTTGGTTCTGCCAACCTCTACAGTATACCATATGAGGAAACATGGTTAGTCAACATACTTAACAATACAAATATGCATGTTCCATTTTTACAATGCATAAAAGAGTAATTTTTTCTATTGATTTTTTTTCTGGAGTTTTCAGCAGGCTTATTTCAACTACATAAGGTATTACCCTTGTCCTCTTCTTTTGTGGATAACAAGTTCTCTTATTTAAAGCAAATTCTATTTTTATCAAGTAAACGTTTTCTTTAAGTAAGTCACTTATTTCATTTATGTGATATTTGTACCTCTTCAACAAGCACTTACTAAAAAAAGCTGTATAAAAGGCTGTAAAACACAGGAAAACACTATAGGATTACAAGATTTGCCTACCACAGGACCATATTATATTAAAATCACTGATGAAACAGGGAAAAAAAGTTTGGACAAAAGTGAACGGATGAAAATGAGAATCCTTAATTATTTTCTACAGGAGCACCGATTGTATCTATAATTCAACAGCATTATAAACTAAAATACCTACCCTTCCACATTCTGATTTACCCAGAAGATTGTGTACAAAATGTTTTAAGATCATTTAGTTTTAAATGTCGCATTGCAGCAATCTTAAAACTCTTCATTTTGAATCAGGATCTAGTAAAATGAACAAAACAAATCTAGAGACTTGTAAATTTTTAAATTTCACTCTCCTGGCTATCCCTCATAAATTTCCAACATCCTTTTTAAAAATTCATTAAAAAAATTGAGACCCCTTATAACCAATGACTTAATATATGCAAAAGATCAGTTCTTGAAAATAATGAAGTAAACATGTTGCCTTATATTTCTTGAGGCTATGTGACTCCATGTATTGTTGCTTAAACTTAAAAAAAAAAAAGACTAAAAATACCAGTTTACCTAAAGGCCAACTGTTCATTACTGATTCACAACTCAACCACCTACCTATCCATTATTTCTATTATCATTTAAATTTATTTACATTGTTAAGGAAACAAACAGAAACAACCTTAGAAGACAAGGATGCTTACTGTGGTAATTGTTTAAACTTTTTTTCCTAGGTCAAATTTGGGCAGCAAGTTGCCTTCCCAAATGTATTTTGTGAATCCTAAATCCTATCATTCCAACAAATGAATCTTGGTAATACCTACAGATTTGTTTAAACACACACACACACAAATCTGCAAAAATAAGACATTCTTAATACAAGTCTAAAAGGAAAATTGTTTTGATGTGTCAATCACTGTTGAGCAGCTGAATAATCACAAAAAGCTCTATGAGAAACTAGTAGCCAGTCTGCCAACTAACCCAGGCCTGATTCCATGTCAGAGATATCCTAAAGGAAAAGGATGACTAAGGTGCTTAACTTCTCAATGCTCCCATGATGTCATTTAGTTTTTCTCATCAACTTGTTAACAAAAAACCAGCCTGACAGTCTTCACACAGTAGCAGCTGGCAGTTGTTGGTAATCTAATGACTTCTTTGCCAAAAGCCTACAGAGCAACAAAGAGCTAGGACATTCAATTTCTAAAGCTGAACTTCACAAACTTTCACATAAAAATTCTTAAAAAACTTCAATCCTGTCTTGTATAGGTTAATGCTCTTCACCATCAATGTCCCAGTTCCTGTGACACCCCTCTTTGTCCTTTTTCCAAACTAAACTAGGCAAACAATATGCTAAATATGGAATGCCATCAGAGAAAAAACTAACATTTAGATTTTGTACCATGATAGCAAAACAGAAAAAAACTCTGCCACAATGGCATTACCAAGAAAGATAAATTTAATTTTTTCTGTCATAATTCACTGTTCTGTAGGCAGTGTCCTACTACCCATTTAATCTTCCTGAACTGGGAACGCAAAATATTTTCAGAGACCTTTCAATATCAGAGATCAGACCTAAAACAAAAAAACAAAAAAACAAAAAAAAACAACAACAACAACAAAAAATCAACCTTACATTCTGATTTCCCTGACAATGATCAGCCAACTCTGGTCATGTTTTATACCACAAAGGACACAATTTCTTCATCCTTGAGATTTATCAAAATCAATTTTTCTTCAAGGTAGAAGTAGCGATCTAATAATAACAAGAAATCCAGTTTACTGGTCAAATTTTTTTTTTTTTAAAGCTTGATACACAAAAAGTTAACACTCTTTGCTATACCGTTACCGCAGAAAACCCAGTAAGAGATTATAGGTCATTCTGGGCACCAACTTGACCCAGTCTGAGATGGCCAGATCTGCTAGAAAACTGAAGAAAACTGATGACTCCCATTTCAAAAGAGAAAGTCTTTGAACAGTCCTCGATTTGCAATTTGTAGTTAACATGAACATTCATTCATCACTCAAAGGACAGGTGGGTGAACAGACGAGATACAGGTATATTTGTAGTTGTCCCATAATTTTTCCTCCTCCCGAGAGAGAAATATGGTTCAACACGCAGCTGTATCTCCAGTTTCTATACAACGAGGTGTGTTTACCTCTAAAGGTACAGTAGGGCTAGTCTTAAACCTCAACACTCCTAGCTGAACTTTAACTTCGCACGTGTTACAAATGGTAAACTTGGGGGTAGTCCAAAATACCAACACACACGCAGAAACGCAGGCAAATATGCACTAAACCCTCCCCGGACAGTTCTTCCAGCGCCCCAGGTGGGGGAGTGTCCCAGACCGAGACCAGGCGTCTCCCTTCTCCGGGTACTTAAGATCAGGGTGCGGGCAATTCAGAACACCCGAGGAGCTGCGCAGTCTCCCTCCCCAGGGTTATTTGAACCCGCAAACTCTACCGCGAGGCGGGGCTGAGGACACCACTGCTGGTTCTCAATTCTGCACCCCGCCACTTTCCTTAACTCCGGGCCCAGCTAGGCCCAAAGAAGCGCGCGGGGGGGGAGGGGGGGGCGGGGATCGAGGTCACTCACCGCAATCATGACCGTGTCTTCTCCCTGAAACTTGGCGACGTACTTATCGCCGCGGTTCACCTCAGACTCGTTGAGAGGTCTGAAGCGACACATCACTTTGATATTGCATTCGGCCGGGTCCGCCATCTTCCTCGCCGCCGGGGCCGAAGGCCGGGAGCCACTCCCCGCCGCTCAGCCAGGAAGGAAGCGGGCCGGAGCTGACGGTAGGGGTCGCGAAGGCCGAGAGTCAGCAATCTGCTGCGTCGCGCTTTCCCCGGCGGCAGCAGCCGGGGAACCCGGACTCGAAGCACCGGCGCCGGTAGCCGTCGCCCTGAGGCTCACTTCCGATCCATCATGGCAGCCATGGCGGCGGCGGCACGGGTGGAGAGTCCGGGGCTCCTCAGCGTATCTCTTCTCGACCTGGGCAAACTAGTGGGGTCCCAGGGGATTCCAGACCCCGGAAAAATTCCCCCGTACTTCTTCGGAGACAGCAGGCCGGGCACGCGGTTTGCCCGCCCCGCTGTCCGCTCGCCGGCTCGCCGGCAACCTCCTGATCACTCCCGAGGCCGCAGACCGGCGACTGGGCGGTGGGATGGGCGGTGCGCGAGGAGCACAGCGCACGCGCGGCGGATCGGGCTCCGTGACGACCAATCCTCGTCCGCGCCGGGTCGCGCCGCCGCCCTGCCGCCCCTCTCCGCTGGGGGGTCGCGGATTCAAGTTTTACCGGTCGCTAGCTCACGGAGGTATCTTTGGCTCCCCCGCTGCCTAGCCGGCCGCAGAATTTCCCAGAGTGACGGCAGTTGCGCTTAGCTTTCTTTTCTTCAGGGGTCAAGGAATTTGTTAAAACTTATGTTGTAGTTTATTTAAATACAGTACTGTTTTCCTAATAAGGAAATGTTTGCTTTCTATGTGGTCTGGAGATAAAATTGGCTCCTAATCCACCTTATTAGAGCGCTTTGCAGGAGAAAAGGTTTGAATGAAGAGTGACGCAAGGCTCTCCAGTTGAAGCGGTTACTCTTTCCTGAGAGTGGGTTAGGGAGTCAAGAAAGAAAAAGGAAATTTCTCCTAAGGAATGAAGATTACTGAACAAATGTGGAAAGTAGGGTGAGCGGGGAGAAGGCCCTCAGTCAGTCGGAGGTCCCACTTCTCTGGTAATAAGTATATGGAACTCAACCCCGGAGGAATGACTGACCTGAGTCATTCCCGGATAAAAGGCCTGGATAAATTTGTGGTTTACATGTCTAAGGAAAACCACTTCGCAATTGAAGTGGTTTTTTAGAAAGGTGGATACCGTAATGACTCCCACTTGGAAGTCGCTCTGAGATGCAGTGAAAGGAGAACTGCAAAGACAATCAGGAACCCTTTGTCTGGTTCTCAATTTTAGTTTGTGAAATGAATGATTGCATTATAAAAACCTCCAGTGCTCTCTGTCTTCGCCCAAGACATACCTCCAGAAATTAACCCATAGCTCAACAGCTATAGGTTTGTTGATCCACCGCAATAAAGAGCTCACAACTGAGGAACTTTGGGGCCTCTCACCAAACGAAGGAGGAAGTGTGGAGCTAGGGTAAAATTTTAACGAAGTTGTGTTTCAGTGGGTTCCAAATAAAGGAGAGCATTGACATCAGGTCGAGACTACAAGTGGACCCAAAGGTCCTTGGGAAATACAAAATTAAAGTAGATGTAGAATGTTGTCTTCAGAAACCCCTGTCCCAAAACTCTGCACCTGACTTGAAAGTCAATCAAGGCTGCTTCTCTGTGTCTTAGATCCTCCAAGCAAGAGTAGGATGTTTTATTTTTACTGATAAAATTTTGAACAGTGATTCTGATAGTCTATAATTTTAGAGAACAAAGTTTTCAGTGAACAAGAGAATAGCACTCACTCAAAGAAGGAGGTTGTGGCATGTGGGCCACTAGTTTTCAACCTTTGCAGCAGGATCTTATGAACACCCTGTTCTCTTTGCTCTTTTCTCTGAGCCCATTTCTTCAATCCCTTGACTCTCTTATCTTCTTATCTACAGCCCTGACCTTTTCACCTGTGTGACATTCCCATCCCTCTACCTGCTTATAGGCTACCTAGTTTAGGATTCATTGCCTTAATGTCAAATCTGACATTTCAGAGAACAAATTAATTATTCTCTGCTTCCTGCCAATACTCAGTTCAACTTTCCAGTTTGATTACCAGCATCGGCATTCTTCTGTACTCCCAGGTTAAAACAGCTCCAGTCACCTATCACTCTACTATTTACTTCATCCTCTATACATGAATAAGATAAATATGGAAGTCTGTCTCTAAAGTTCCTCAATTTCTATTCCAGCAAGCCTATGTGTCTTCACCTCAGAAAATCTGGGGAATGATTGGTCTAGAGCAGTGATTTTCAAATTCTCCATGGAGTAGGCGTTCCAAAAAGATGACTCAGGGAATTTCATGATATGGAACAAAAAAAGAGGTTGATGGAAGGGCCAAAGAATTAAGCTCTGGAAACATCTGCTGTTCAAGGCACTTGAGTTGCAACTCTTGCCTCGTCCTTTCTTCTGCAGAGCAAATATGGAAGCTCAGACTTCATGAAAACAAAGTCCAGAAAGGGAAGGGCAAGAGCCTTCTGCAAGAGCCTTCTGCTTTCAGATCTGACGTACATACCTTTTCTGGGCAAGGAAGCATAAAGAGCCTGACCCTGCACAGGACCAGGAAGGAAAAAAATGCTATGTGAAAAACAAGAGGCCTCTGGGTGGCTCAGTTGGTTGGGCATCTGCCTTCAAATCAGATCATGGTCCCAGGGTCCTGGGATCAAGCCTCGTATCTGGCTCCCGGTGGGGAGCCTGCTTCTCCCTCTCCTCCCTGCTTAAGCTCTCTCTCTCACTATCTGTCTGTCTCTCTCTCAAATAAATAAAATATTTTTTTTACTTTAAATTTATTTTTTCAGTGTTCCAAGATTCATTGTTTATGCCCCACACCCAGTGCTCCATGCAATACAAAATCTTAAAAAAAACAACAACACACACAAAATATTTCTGAAAATTATCCTGTCACATTAGTGAGGAATAGTGGTATTAAGCAATAGGCTTTAAGAATTATTTTTATAGGGGTACTTGGGTGGCTTAGTCAGTTAAGTGGCTACCTTCAGCTCAGGTCATGATCCCAGCTTTTTGAGGAACCTCCACACTGTTTTCCACAGTGGCTGCACAGTTGCATTCCCACCAACAGAACACAAGTCTTCTTTTTTCTCCACATCCTCATTATTATTTCTTGTATATTTGATTTAGCCATTCTGACAGATAGGAGATAATAACTCATTGTAGTTTTGATTTGCATTTCCCTGATGATGAGTGATGTTGAACATCTTTTCATGTGTCTGTTGGCCATCTGTATGTCTTCTTTAAAGAGATGTCTGTTCTTATCTTTGGCCCATTTTTAAATTGGACTGTTTGCTTTTGAGTGTTGAGTTGTATAAGTTGTCTAAATATTTTGAATAGTAATTCTTTATCAGTTATGTCATTTGCGAATATCTTCTCCCATTCAGTAGGTTGCCTTTTAGTTTTGTTGATTGGCTCCTTCACTGTGCATAAACTTCTTATTTTGATGTAGTGCCAGTAGTTTATTTTTGCTTTTATTTCCCTGGCCTCAGGGGACATATCTAGAAAAAATTTGGTATGACCAATCTCTCTGATTTTTATGGTTTTATATCTCACATTTAGGTCCTTAATCCATTTTGAGTTTATTTTTATGTGTGGTGAAAGTATCCAGTCTAATCTTCCCAATATTGTTTGTTGAAGAGACTGTCATTTTCCCATTGTATATTCATTCCTCCTTTGTTGAAGATTAATTTGCCATATAATTGTAGGTCTATTTTTGGGTTTTCTGTTGTATTCCATTGATCTGTGTGTTTGTTTTTATGCCAGTACCATACTGTTTAATTACTACAGCTTTGTAATATAACTTAAAAAATCTGGAGTTGTGATACCTTCAGTTTTGTTTTCCTTTTTCAAGATTGCTTTGGTCAAGTTCTTTGTGGTCCCATATAAACTTTGGGATTGTTTGTTCCAGTTCTGAAAAAGTGCTGTTGGTATTTTGATAGGGATTGCATTAAATCTGTAGATTGCTGTGGGTGGTATGGACAGTTTAACAATATTTGCTCTTCCAACTCATAAGCATATAATGCTTTTCCATTTCTTTGCATCATGGTGAATTTCTTCTATAAAACATTGAAGAAAGAAAGTCATTTTCTTTGGTTAAGTTTATTCTTAGATAATTTATTGGTTTTGGTGCAACTGTAAATGGGATTATTTTCTTAATTTCACATTCTGCTGCTTCATTGTTAGTAAGGGAATGCAACAGATTTCTTTTTCTTTTTTTTAACTTAAGATTTTCTTTTCTTTTAAAAAAGATTTTATTTATTTATTTGACAGAGAGATAGATCACAAATAGGCAGAGAAGTAAGCAGAGAAAGAGGGGGGAAGCAGGCACCCCACTGAGCAGAGAGCCTGATGTAGGATTCAATCCCAGGACTCTGGGATCATGACCTGAGCCTAAGGCAGAGGCTTAACCCTCTGAGTCACCCAGGGAACCCAAGATTTTATTTTCAAGTAATCTCTATACCCAGTGTGGGCTCTACCTCACAACTCTGAGACCACGCTCAGAAATATAATAGATTTCCCCTCCTCCTCCTCTTCCTCTTCCTCCTCTTCGTCTTCCTCTTCTTCTTCAAGATTTTATTTATTTGTGAGAGAGAAAGAGAGAGTGTCTGCACAAAAACGGGGTGGGGGGGTGGCAGGCAGAAGGAGAGGCAGGCTCCTCGCTGAGCAGGGAGTCCAACACCGTACTTAGACCCAGGACCCTGGGATCATGACCTGAGTCAAAGACAGACACTTAACTAACTGAACCACACAGGTGTCCCACAACACATTTCTTCTGTACATTGATTCTGTCTCCTGCGACTTTACTGAATTCAGGTATCTCTATTCAGTATCATGTCATCTGCAAATAGAGTTGTACTTCTTCATTACAGATTTGGATGCCTTTTATTTCTTTTGATGTCTGATTGCTGTGGCTAGGACTTCCAGTCCAATGTTGAATAAAAGTGGTGGAGGGGCACCTGGATGACTCAGTTGGCTGAGCATCCAACTCTTGATTTCAGCTCAGGTCATGATCTCAGGGTCATAGGACTGAACCCAATGTTGGGCTGTGTGCTCATTAGAGAGTCTGTTTGAGATTCTTTTCCTCTCCCTCTGCCCTCCCCACATGTGGGAGGGCACGTGCACTCTCTGTGTTTCTCTCTCTCTCTAAAATAAATAAATCTTAAAAAAAAAAAGTGGTTGGAGTGGGTATCCTTGTCTTATTCTTGACCTTAGGGGGAAAAAAAAACCTCTCAGTTTGATGTTTGAGTATGATGTTTGCTGTGGGTTTTTCATATAAGGACTTTATTATGCTGAAGTATATTCCCTCTAGATCTACTTTGCAGAGAGTTTTTATCATGATGGATGTTGAGCTTTGTTAAATGGTTTTTCTGCATCTATTGGTTTTTATCTTTTCTTTTATTGATGTGATTTATCAAATTGATTGTTGGGGATATTAAACCACCTTGCATCCCAGGAATAAATCCCACTTGATCATGGTGTATGATTTTTTTAATATATTGTCGGATTTGGTTTGCTGATATTTGGTTGAGGATTTTTCCATCTGTATCCATGAAAGATACTGGACTTTAGTTCTTTTTTTGTTGTGTCTTTATCTGGTTTTGGTATCAGTGTGATACTGGCCTCATAGAATGAATTTGGAAGTTTTATTTCCTCTTGTATTTTTTTGGAATAGTTTGAGAAGAATAGGAATTAAGTTTCTATAGATTTAAAACACTGAATCTCCACTGTGGAAGATAGCCATCAAAAATGGTCCTCCAGTTAATCATGCATATCTGGATTCAGGCCTCTTTCCTTGAAGGCTGGCCTTTTGACTGACTTATAACCATATACTGTGGCAGAAGTATGACACACTGCATGCTTCCTTAGATGAGGTGAAAAGAAGAACACTTAGGTCTCTTGGAACACTCTTTCAGAGAGGTCTGAACCACAACATAAAAAGACCAACTACTCTGAGAATGCGATGCTAGAGAGGCCATACTTATGTAGCCATTCTAATCCATAGTCCCAGCTTATCCCAGCCTTTCAATCATCCCTACCCAGGCACCAGACTTGTAAAGGAGGCCACCTTGAACTGTCCAAACCAGCACTTCCAACAGATGAATATCAGTGAGTAATCTCAGTTGACACCCTTGGAGCAGAAGAATCACCCAGCTGAGACCTGCCCAAATTCCTCACCCATAAAATCACGAGATGTCATAAAATGGTTATTGTTTAAAGATACTCAGTTATGAAGATTTGTTACATGGCAGCAGACAACTGGCATAATAACCCACAACTAAGAGCTTAAAATTTATCTCCTGGAAATGATTCTATAAAATCTTACTTATATATAGTATAATACTTAGATGGGACTATATTTTAGATTAATTATAGTTGGAGGGAGCCTAAGAATATAACCATTGTTTATAACATTATTACTATAAGAAAACTTAGTTTTTATTTAATGTGAAATGACTTTAAATGGGCATTTAGAAAGGGAAATTATAATCTCTTCTTTTGAAATGTGCACCAGAGGGGCAGTTAAGCATCTGACTTGATTTCCGCTCATGTCATTATCTCAGGGTCATGAGATCAAGACCCACCATGAGCTCATGCTGGCCGTAGAGTCTGCTTAAGTTTCTCTCTCCCTCTCCCTCTGCCCCTACGCTCCCCGTAGCTCATGTGCAAGTATACATACACATGCAAGTGCACTCTCTCTCTGAAAAAAGAAAAAAATGTGCACAAGAGACACTTGTTCCTTTCCATTTCTGTTACCCCATCCTAGTCCCAGGCTTTACTACTGCATTCCTGGATTACTATGACACTGCCCTGCCTCTTTCCCATGTGATCATTCAGTAAGTATGGGTTAGGCTCCTACTTTGAGCCACACACTAAAATAATGTGCTGGGATACAATGGTGAAAGAGCCCAGATAATTCCCTATTTCATGTACAATAATTTTCACATTAAATTTCCTAAAACCTTGCTTTTATTACATCATTTCATTGCTCAAGGACCTACAGAAGAACCTTTTTTCTTACTTAAAGGAGTTCAAATTCTTCTGCTTAGAGTCCAACACCTGTTATCATCTGACTTCCCTTTATTTAAGTAGGATTTTCACACTGTTCAACATCTTACTTTCTTGAGACCTGGCAACTGGCCCTTCCCCTGCCCCTTATATTTTGTTAATTCCAAGGTCCTGTGATCCCACCCTGAACTTCTTTACCTTGTGCCCACCCAAATCCTATTCATCTTTCCCCAAATCTTTCCCCAAGTCCTATTCATCTTCCCACCTTCTTCAATTGGTTTTCCAGACTAGAATTCTTTCATAGATCAGACAGAAAACCCCTGCACTCCATTTGTTTACCATAGTTTAATTCTTTAGAACATATTTTAAAAATGTCTTTATCGAAATAACACATATCCATAGTTTAAAAATAAAATTACAACAATGAAAACCAGAAGTTCTTGCTCTCCTCACTCTAGTCTTCATTTCTATTCTTCAGAGCAATCACTTTAACACTTGTAACAGTTTTTCTGATATTTATCTCTACATCTTAAATAACATTCTTTTACTACTGCTTTTTGATTTTTTTTTTAGAAAGAAGACATTTTTTTTAAAGGTTTTATTTATTTGACAGAGAAACACAGCCAGAGAGGGAACACAAGCAGGGGGAGTGAGAGAGGGAGAAGCAGGCTTCCCGCTGGACAGGGAGCCCGATGCGGGACTCGATCCCAGGTCTCCGGGATCATGACCTGAGCTGAAGGCAGTCACTTAACCAACTGAGCCACCCAGGCACCCCTGCTTTTTGATTTTTATTCTTATTAAATGAAATTATAACTCTTTTATACTGCCCTTCATCTGAATCAACACACACATTTTCTTCCCCTTTCCAACATACTTCCATCACTAGTTTTAGTTAATTAGCATACAGTTACATTCTTCTTTTTATTTTATTTATTTTGAGAGACAGCGCAAGTGGGGAGAAGGAGAGAATCTCAAGCAGACTCTTGGGTGCCTGGGGTGCCTGGCTCAGTGGGTTAAAGCCTCTGCCTTTAGCTTAGGTCATGATCTCAGGGTCCTGGGATCGAGGCCTGCATTGGGCTCTCTGCTTGGCAGGGAGCCTACTTCCTCCTCTTTTTCTGCTTGCCTCTCTGCCTACTTGTGATCTCTTTCTATCAAATAAATAAATAAAATCTTTTTTTTTTTTTAAAAGCAGACTCCATGCTGAGTGTGGAGCCCTAGGCAGGGCTCCATCCTATGACCCTGCGATCATGACCTGAGCTGAAATTAAGAGTCAGTGGCTTAACTGACTGAGCCACTGTTTACATTCTAAGTAGTTATTATTCACAGTTTAGCTAAATTATGCGTTATAATTACGTTGCCTTTCTTGTGCAACTTTTTTTTTTTTTTTTACTGTGTTCTCACTTCTCTTGTTGTTGAGAAGTCTGATTCCCTCCGGTCCTGCTCATTTGTATGTGAGCTGCATTTTCCTTCCAGGCAGCTTTTAGTTTCTTTTTATCTATACTTCTCTTGTCTTTCTTATGCCACCTCTGGTTTTGTTGTTATTTTTGAAAGATTCTTTAATGTTTATTTTTAAGTCTTAAGTTGGTTATTTTATGTGTGTGTACATAGATATGTGATAAAATTTCTTTGATATGATAATGTTTTTGGTATGTTGATCCCAAACTGAAATGTATGTGTGTGTGTGATTCTATATATAGGTGTATGTGTATATGCTTTTCTGAACTTGTGTTCTCTAAATGAATGTTTTAAATTTGTTCTTGCTTCATAGGGTAATATCTTCTGATCACTCTGAGGAACTATTTTGTTTATGTTTTAGTTTTTTTCTGTTTTCTCAGTTTTCTCTGTGGTTTGTTTTGATTTCTCTCATTTATGTTAGATCGTTTCCTCAAATGTGGGGTGACCCTTGGTGTTCTAAAATCTTTGAGTAGGAGACAGAAACACTTATTGGAAGCCCTGTTCATGTAGGTTAGATTTGTAGATTGACGAGTCTCACCACCCTGTGATTAGGCAGGATCTAGCAACTCCGTTAGGGAAATTATAAATGTCATTTTGCACAGATGTCTCTTTTGGACTGATTAGTTTCCCCACAGAGGAATTCTCCAATTTCTTGCAAGGTGAAGCGAAGTCTGGTGACCAGTGTTCTTTGAAATGAGTAGGATTGGGTGATCTCAGCCTTCAGTTTGTACAATTTCGTCTCCCTGTTTTCAGTAAGGCAACTCATTTGCAACATCAGCTGTGCCTGGTGTCCCTGAATCCATAGCCTCTCTGGTTCAACTTCTTTGGAGCATTAATTTTTTTCTTTCTGTTGTACTGGAGAAGGAGGCAATCTTCTGGTACTTTAGTAGGGGGGCAGTTGCGTTTTAACACTCCCTATATAATCTTTCCACTAAATCTTCCTATTTTTCACCTCTACGCCTGCCTCCTAATGTCTACAATTCCTGAGGCTTCTGTATTTTGTATGAAGAATTGACTTAATTTCTGGCTTTTTGCCCTACAAGCTTATGCTTTAGCATTCTCCAACCTATTTAGGCAATTACACATTTTTTTTTTTTTAGATTTTATTTATTTATTTGAGAAAGAGAGAGAGCATGAGCAAGGGATTGGGGAGTTGACAGAGGGAGGGGAGAAGCAGACTCCCCGCTAAGCCAGGAGACCTATACAATGATGCAGGGCTCAATCCCAGGACCCTGGGATCATGACCCAAGCAGAAGGCAGACATTTAACCAACTGAGACACCCAGGCACCCCTAAGCAGTTACATATTTTCAACACTTCACTGAAATCCTGTTTGCTAATGATTTTCTTTCAAGTTTTCTTTTCATTTGTGGCTTTAGGACTTTTGTATTTCTTTCCTATTATTTTAGTGGAGCACTAGGGGGATCAAAGATAAATGTGAATATTCAACCTGCCAAATGTAATTGGCTACTCTAGCAGTTTAAGTATGTTTAAACCCAAGAATGTAATAAATTCCTCGAAGGCATAAGTGCAACTCATTTTCTTCAACAATGTTTAGCTCAGTGCTCAAGATCTCATAAGTGCTAATCAGTTCTATACCGATTGAAATTGGAAGTCAATGAGTGACTATTAATTATGGTGCTTTGCTCAAGAGGTGGCGGGATATAAATGTGGGTAATTTCTCATTGACAAAGTCCTACTCTAGTAGAGGAGTTAAAATAAGTATAAATCACAGGGGTAGATCCTATAAAAGCAGTTCCATGAAAGCACAAAAAAAATGGATGTTTTGGAGAAACTCCCTGACATTTTGAAAGTGAAATCAGAGACGACAGTCAAGATCTTATCCAAAATCTGTCACTCATATTCAGAACTATGGGTTGGATGTACTGTTGTTTAACTAGGTATATCCTGGTGATGTCTTCAGTGCCCAAGGTTTCACTCTTATTCAGCTAAGAGCACCGATTATATATAATAATATATATTACTATATAATATACTATATATATTATAATAACCATAACAATTATAAGGAGAATGCACATAATTGAGAAAGTAGAAACTCAGGCATCTCTTATGTATTCATGTATTTACTGTGATTTGGCAAGCTTGTTAATTTTTTAAAACAGATTTGCATATATTCTACAATTTTTTAATTTTTTTCAGACTGCTTTTATATAAACATATATACAACCAGGTCTCTATCACTAGGAATAAGTAGGCTGATCCACAGGAAAACTGGCAAGAATTTTACTGCAACCAGTCCATTTGCTCAAACCAAATTAATAGAGCAATAATCTACAATGATATAAAAGTAGTTCTTCTTAAGTCTGCCAAAAATTTTTTGCCATATGTCTTGGGTTGGGTTTAATGGGGAAAGTCTCTAAGGCAAAAATTTGCTTGCAGAAGGTTAATTGGGGTGTGCTCTTGGCAACACCAGCCTTCGAGAAAATATGCAAAGCAACATTAAGCAGAGAAGCTGAACAATGAATGCTAAGTGCAGCAGAAACCTCAAATGATTTTATGGGAAAGCTCTGGAGCAGGGATGGATGGCCCATCAGAAGTTGTTCTAATTGAGGGGCACCTGGGTGTCTCAGTTGTTGGGTGTCTCCCTTCAGCTCAGGTCATGATCCCAAGGTCTGGGGATCAAGCCCCACATTGGGGTCCCTGCTCAGCGAGAAGCCTGCTTCTTCCTCTCCCACTCCCCCTGCTTGTGTTTCCTCTCTAGCTGTGTTTCTCTCTGTCAGATAAATAAATAAAATCTTTTTAAAAAAGTTCTAATTGAGACAAAAGACTAGTTCCCGCTGTGTGAAGGCACATGATCTTTGGGGAGGCAGCTCTTTTCTGTGGAGGGCAGTTCCCAGGGAGGCTGGGGGTCACCACCAGCCTTCATCATAAACGGGGGATTTGGGAGTTGGGTGGCACATGACAAAATCAACTTAAGAAGTCTTTATATTGTGTATCTCTGCAAAGACTATGTTTTTTTAAGATTTTATTTAGGTTTTTGACAGAGAGAGACACAGGGAGAGAGGGAACACAAGCAAGGAGAGTGGGAGAAGGAGAAGCAGACCTCCTGCGGAGCAGGGAGCCTGATGAGGAACTCAATCCCAGTACCCTGGGATTATGACCTGAGTTGAAGGCAGACACTTAACAACTGAGCCACCCAGGTGCCACAAACTTGATTTTTTTTCAGAGATTTAATTAAATTAATTAATTAATTTATTTATTTATTTGTTTGTTTGTTTGTTTATTTATTTATTTATTTGAAAGAGAGAGCACAGAGGGAGAGGGAGGAACAGACTCCCCGCTGAGCAAAGAGCCCAATGCAGGTTTTGATCCCAGGACCCTGTGATCATGACCCAAGCCAAAGGCAGATGCATCACTGAGCCACCCAGGCACCCCTTGATTTTTAATATACTAGGAACTGTCAGTCCATGCCCTTCCATCCACTGCTGTTTTCTTTACCAAAAACAACAACAACAAAAAAACCCCAAATGTCTGAAGAGCTGAATTGAAGGGTAGACAACTTAAAATTCATTTTCAATGAACACCTTCCCGGAGTTCAGGCACTTGCAGTTTTTCTAACCTGTAGGCTTAATAAAGTCCTTCTAAATGTGTTTCTTGATGTTGAAGGGCCTTTGAAAGCTTCAGCTTGATGTGTATCACCACTGCCCCCCTGCTGCTCAGCTCTGTTCATTACGATCACTCTGCAAGATTTAAAGGCAAGACAAAGCTTATTTGGGAAGGTAATGAAATATTCTCTCTTATTTTGGAGGACCTGAGGTATTATCAATATAATATAATTGTTAATAATATAGGCTGATGATTTATCACAGGCCTCTCAGTAATAGGATGAAAGTGGAAGACACTTACAGTCATGAAGGTGAACTTCCTGTCATCCTCATCCTAATCAGGTCATAACATGTCCATTCCAAGTAAGCCTTCTGCTTTAATCAGGACAAAGGCATCCTCACCTTTGGGCTTCAGCTGTACAAATATGCAACATAATCAAGTTATTTACTATGGCAAAGCTGTGTCAACACAGTCTTTTTTTTTTTAAAGATTTTATTTATTTGACAGAGAGAAACACAGCCAGAGAGGGAACACGAGCAGGGGTGTGAGAGAGGGAGAAGCAGTCTTCCCGCCGAGCAGGGAGCCCGATGTGGGGCTCGATCCCGGGTCTCCGGGATTATGACCCGAGCCCAAGGCAGTCGCTTAACCAACTGAGCCACAGGCGCCCCTCAACACAATCTTTATAAGGGTTGTGGTCTTTTGTCAAGACCCTGGAACTGTAAATGTATCATTTATGGGGAGTAATGAAGTAGTGATGGCAATGAAATAGTGTTATAATAGCTTATGTGCTAGATGAACCTATTAGGTATCAAATCTCTCATTCACAACACTAGAATAAATGTGTTTGTTCGGTGTTTCTAAAACTGGTTTGTACTCAGCACATTTGCAGTTGGTAGTTCTAATGCTCATGAAAATAAAGAGCTGGCTTTCCTATTGATGGGTGAGGAAACCACTAGAAAGAAAATGTGTTGTTTTAATGGAGAAAAACTGAAGATTTATAGAGCACTTCTATTTGGGTTATTTTGTTGACTTTTAAGATTTAGTAGACTTACAAAAATGCTAAACCACACTATAATGTAAATATTAATGTTTTGATAAAATGGAATAAAATACAGTTTGATTGATTTAGCAAGTCAAATGGAAATGCTAAGTAGGGTATCTATAATTCACACGCAGCTTTTCCATTTTGTTGTTGGTGTGCTGACAATAAGCACATGACTCACCAGCATCAGAGTACAGAGTGTGTCCTGACTACAAAATCTTCAAGTCAATATAGGAAAGTAATTTAAAGTATCTTTTGCCAAATTTGACTCACTGTGAAATAACTCACTGTCCTTTTTCAGGACTATAAGGAAAATGTAAGATCTGGCTAAGCTCATAATAGAATTCTTTGCTCTCTCTTTACACACACACACACACACACACACACACACACATTCACGCACATACATGCAGCGTATGTACATACATCTATCATATACATATCTGTGATATATATTTTATGTAAATATAATTTGTAACTTTCATAATAAGTTATTTATGTCTACATTATTATTTCTTCCTCATTCCCTTCAACCCAAATCCTACTCCATTGTCCCACTTGTTATAGCCTTAGGAACAGTAAAAAATGACAAATTCTCTGGCAAGCCTTGAAGGGACCTCTGCCAGTCACTGAATGAAGTCTAGGACAACCTCAGAACTCATCCTTGAGCTTGCTTATTTGCAGTCAGGAGTTGGTGTGACAGTTGTTTGAGCTCAGCTTTTGAGAAACAGGCCTCAAGACTCAGCTCTCTGGCTTCTATTGCCAACCCTTGGCCACAGCACAGCTTATAGGAATCCCACCATCCACAATATTATCTTCCAGGTCTGAGGTCGTCATTCTTTTATTCTTCATGCGACAAATATTTATTGACCACCAGGTAAGCATCAGGCTCCGCAGTTAACAACAGAGAGAAAAAAACAGAGCTAGATTAGTTCACTAGAAAAGGCCATAGAATTTGCTGAGGTAAGAATCAATTTTTTTATGGACAATTTCTTTTCCCAGCACTATTTATTAAACGGTTAATCATTCCCCACTACTTTGTATTACTACTGTCATATACTGAGATCCCATACATCCACAGGTATGTTTCTGGGCTGTCTATGATTAAGGTTTCTATTGATTTATTTGTGTATTCCTTCACCTTTAATTTTTAAATTTACAGAAAATTAAAAAAAATAAAAGTAAATTTTTAAACTTACAGCAAAGTCAAAAGAATTTTGTAGCAAACTTCCGTATACCTGTCACCGAGATCCCACATTCATTAACATTTCACCATACTTTATCATGTATCCATCCAGTATCTATTACTCTATCTATTAATTTTGGTGCATTTCCAATTAAATTGCAGATATCAGTACACTTTTACTTAAGTACAACATTGTGCTCTAAAAATATTTTTAATTAGGGGCACCTGGGTGGCTTAGTCGCTAAGAGTCTGTCTTTGGCTCAGGTCATGATCCCAGAGTCCTGGGATAGATCCTGAGTGTTCCCTGCTCAGCAGGAGGACTGCTTCTCCCTCTCCCACTCCTCTTGCATATATCCCCTCTCTTGCTGTCTATCTGTCAAATAAATTATTTTAAAATTGTAATTATACAGTACATTTATAGTTTCACTGTTATCACAACTGAAATTTTCAATTGTGTATCCCAAGAATTTTGACATTTAAAATAATTTCCTATTAAAATGATGAAAAAGATAGAACCTTGAAAACTTACTTAGCCAGGGATAAAGAGCTTATGCCCCTCTCAAGACTAAGCTCTCAATTCTAGACCAATTGAAGGAACAGAGCATTGGATAACTTCACCCTGATTATCTGGGTTCTGGGATCTTTAAAGCTGTGAGACACTTATAATTTCAAAGATTTAGCTTCATGTTGTAAGGAGAAAGTTTAAACTCTCAGAGAAGATAAGTCCCTTGTTCCCCTATTTTTAGAAAAGTATGTTGATGGATTTTTTTTGGTAAAGATTCTACTTTATAGTAAAAAATATCCAAGAAAATGAGAAGCAATACTGTTCTCACTGATATTTCCAACATTTGTCTATACTGCGGGAGTTACGTCCCTGCAGATTATGATTTCTTTAGGATAATGTTTCTTGAATATGGATTTGCTTCTTCTATCCTTGAAAATTATTGATTATTCACACTGATATATATAAACAACGTATGTGAGTTTTTTAAAAAGATTTTATTTATTTATTTGACAGAGAGAGATCACAAGTAGGCAGAGAGGCAGGCAGAGAGAGCAGAGGAAACAGGCTCCCCAATGAGCAGAGAGCCTGACGCGGGCCTCAATCCTAGGACCCTGAGATCAAGACCTGAGCCAAACGTAGAGGCTTTAACGTAGAGCCACCCAAGCACCCAACAGTGTGTGTTCTTGTTTAAACTAAGATCAAAGTACCTGGCACATAACAGGTACTCAATAAAAGTTAATTATTATTAATAAAAATAGCTGCCCTCCATCAGTCATATAGGATGGAGGCTCAGACTATTCATATTTTGGCATAAAAGGAAGTGAGCTCTTACAAGGCTGAGATATTAGGCATATCTGAGTTACAAATTACTACAGAACATTATTGTCTCGAGTAATTATTGTGGTTATTTAAGTTTTTTTTTCCCCAAGACTTATTTATTTATTTGACAGAGAGAAACACAGCCAGAGAGAGAGAACACAAGCAGGGGGAGTGAGAGAGGGAGAAGCAGGCTTTCCGCTGAGCAGGGAGCCCGATGTGGGGCTTGATCCCAGAACCCCGGGATCATGACCTGAGCCGAAGGCAGACATTTAGCAGCTGAGCCGCCCAGGCGCCTCTCTTGTGGTTATTTAATTTTGTAGAGAAATGAACACTAAGTAGCAGGAAGTTATTGGTTAGGGATTCCTACTTGAGATTAAGCAGATGGACAAAGGAAAGTTGGAGAGGTAGACAGATGATTATAGGAAAAATATGGAAAACCTCTGACTTCCCACTCTTTCACTTCCCATGTATCTCCTCTGCTTTCCTTACTTAGGTGCTCAAGCTTTTCACCTCAAACCATAATTTTAGATAGTCGAAGGATTACCCTCTGCAAGGGGTATTAGCATTGTAACTGCGCTCAGTTTTCATTTAACCTCTCTGGGCTACTTTGCAAGAGGACAGGCAGGTAACATAAATGAGCAAAACAGCCTGGTCCGGGGCCACAGGGTCTGGTGGGGGCTGTGCAAAAATTCAGTTCTTAAAAAAATTATTTGCTAAACAAAATATGTTGAAGGATCAGATTCAGTCTGTAATCTGCTAGTTTATAACTCATGAGTTAAAATCTAAATGTGAAATTATAATTATTATCCAGTGGGAGGCTGAAAATAGTATGTATGTGGGGACTTCTTTTTTTTTTTAAGACAGAAGCAGGGAAAGGGTAGAAAAAGCAAAGGGTTTAATAGTTTTCCCAGGTACACACACAGTTCCTGGATGGTTTCCTACTTTTAATCAATGGGAAAAGCCCACATCTGCAAATCCATGTAGCTCTGGTTTCAAATTTCTATTGGGTGTAGCCACTTCCTTGCTGTAGAGTCTAAGCAAGTCACTGAAGCTCAGCCGTTTACTCATCTGTCTGATGAGAATGATTCTTTGCCCTCTAGGCTGTTGAGAGGGTTCAGTGAGAGAACACAGAAAATGCCTGCCTCATTAGGTAGTACCTAGCACATTTAATCAGTGGCTGTTTATTGATTTCTAAAGCTGTCTATAACCATGGTAAATAACACAGATGTTTCCCCTTTCAGTGAGGAATACAGGCTTTAAAACAAATACTTAGATGAATAAGCATCCCGTAAATATTAGAGCTATTCTGGATTCATATAATAAGCGGTCCACTCAATCATGTGTATGCACAGATACATTTTATTTGTTGACTCACATGAATGAGAATAAGTTCCATTTCCCTTAAGACGTTTCATTCCTACAGTGGCATCTATTGAAAAAAAATAACTTCGGGGCACCTGGGTGTCTCAGTCAGTTGGGCTTCTGACCTTTGGTTTTGATTCAGATCATGATCTCATGGATCGTGAGATCAAGCCCGGAGTTGGGTTCCGTGCTGAGCAGCAGTGGGGAGGGGGTCTGCTTGAAGATTCCCTCCCTCAACTCCGGTGTTCTCTCTCTCTCTCACTAATAAATAAATCTTTTTTAAAGATTTTATTTATTTATTTGACAGAGAAAGAGTCAGTGAGAGAGGGAATACAAGCTGGGAGAGTGTGAGAGGGAGAAGCAGGCTCCCCGCTGAGTAAGGGGTCCCGTGTGGGGCTCAGTCCCAGGACCCTGGGATCATGACGTGAGCCGAAGGCAGTAGCCTAAGGAACTGAACCACCCAGGCGCCCCAATAAATAAATCTTTAAAAACAAAATAACGCCTGTGGTTATTATTAAAGACTGCTCCAATGTGGAAAATGCCTTCATTTCCCCCCAAATGAAATAAGACTCCAGTCAATCAAACCAATCAAGAAATAATTATTGTACTTCAGGTAAGAATAACACACAGTGCTGCACACCATGGGGGTTACAGAGAAGTGTGAGATCTCTAGCCTTTGGTTATCAGGTATTTTAAATAATAACCTGTTATTAATTTCTGACTTGGGCATGTTTTGGTTTTCTTTTCCCTGAACGTGGGTATGAGGTGTGCTAGAAATCTGGAGGTTAATGTGCCATGTGCTGTTCATCTCCAAGATTCGTGGTCTATTAATTTTACAGTGGAAGACTACATGATAGCTAATACGGTTATATCTTATGTAACTGTCACCTTCCACAACATAAACAAATACTATAACAGGGGAAGATCTGAAAACCTGAATGAATTCTAACAGGAGGGTCCTGATACCCACCAGCAGCCCATTTGTGACATGGCTCCAGCCTCTAAGGTTTTCTTTCTTTTTCTTCTTCTTTTTTTTTTTTTTTTTTTTTTTTAAGATTTTGTTTATTTATTTGAGAGAGAGAGCACACAAGGGGGCAGGGCAAGACTCCCCACTGAATAAGGAGCCCTACTCCAGGCTCAATCCCAGGATCCTGGGCTGGGAAGCTGAGCCCAAGGCAGATGCTTAACTAACTGAGCCACCCAGGCGTCCCTCCTAGGGTTTTCTTAACTTCTCCTCCAAGTCCATTGTTTTCTGTAAAGCAAGGACAAGATCCTCTCCTTCGCAGTGATTGGAAGAATTAAAGAGATGATGGGTGTGAGCACCAGCTCTTTCAGCTGTCATTGTCTTTCGGCGTTGCAGTTTGAAATCACTCCTGTCAACCCACTAGCTCTTTGTTCAGACTCTGGCCTGTTCTTGCCTGGACTTCTACAATTGTCTCTGTGCTGATCTCATCCCCAAACCATTCTCTATCCTGCTGCTAAAACGAGTTTCCACAACCACTTACACAACTTAAGAGACTTTCAACATCTTCCCACTACCTTTTCCTCCTTTATGAAGGTATCATTTACATACAATGACATTCACACATTTTAAAGTATTTGATGAATTTTGGTCATCGCATACAATCCTGTAACCATGACCACAATAGTCCGTCTACCCCCCCTACCAACTGTTCCTTTGCAGGTGATTCACTCTCCCTGCCCCCACCTCTGGGCAACTTTGGCAAAACATTAAAAACTCCATCAGTTATAAAGGTATAGGAAAACAAAACAAATAATAAAACCAGGGTGCCTGGCTGGCTCAGTTGGTAGAACATGCAATTCTCCATCTCGGGGTTGTGAGCTCAAGCCCCACGTTGGGCATAGAGCCCACTTAAAAAATAAATATATAAAAATTTAAAAATTAGTGAAACCAACATTTACTACATTGTAATTTAGCACATTAGAAACATTAAAGATTAAAGTGTTTTATTTCTTTTTTTTTTAAGATTTTATTTATTTAGTTGACAGAGAGAGATCACAAATAGGCAGAGAGGCAGGCAGAGAAAGAGGGGAGAAGCAGGCTCCCCAATGAGCAGAGAGCCCGATGTGGGACTCGATCTCAGGATCCTGAGATCATGACCTGACCAAAATCAAGTGTCGGAGGCTTAACTGACTGAGCCACTCAGACGCCCCTCTATTCCCCATTTTTATAGACTGTCATGTGAGTTTACTTGCTGGGAGACAAAAAGGCTACAAAACTCCACACTTTGCTGTTCGTGCAAGAACTGAATGGCAGATGTGCAGCGACTGATAACTTATCGACTTGGAGAGAAGTGATGTGGCCACCGGTTGTATCCACACCTGTTATGTACATTCAGATGCTGTGGACTGAAGACCTAGTATCCATCACTGTATGCAGTTATTCTACACCGTGAAGTATGGTGACTGAAATTGGAATTATGTTGTTGGAGAACTGGTGTTGCTTACCTTACCTGTGGTAACTGAAATTCACACACACAGGAACTGTGAAAAATAAGGGCTGCTTCTGTAGACTGCTGGGGAAGCCTTCTTCTTAGGTGCAAGTTATATTTAGCCACTTTCTAGAGTGCTTTGGAAACTTCAGATTGAAATGCTAAGCCCCATGACAGTGGCGGATGAATAGATGCCATAGAGGGAGAGGAAGCTCTAAAAAAACAGTAGGGTTAGGTAGTTCTGAGTATGTTGCTGGGGGCTCAGGAAACAGTTGAAACAATAAGACGAATCTACTCTGCGGAAGAGAAACCAGTGATTGCTGTTATTGACATTGTCTGCCCGAGAATCAAAGACTACGACATATCCAGGAATATCTAAGATATCAGTAATAGCCAGAAGAGTGGAAAGTGCTTAATATCAGAACACTCGGCATTTAAAGAACCACTTCTAGAACCTAGTTTGCTCTGTTAATGTAATGAGTGAATGGCATACCATCTCTAATGGAATGATGATAATCCTCCCTCCTCCAGGGGTGAGGTTTTAATTATCAATTACAAAAAAAAAAAATACTGCAAGATCTCAGTGTAAATTGGAAATTTTCTTTAGAGATACAGTTAACTTAAAAGCCATTCATTTCTCAAGGTCATTTTCTAGGAAGATTCTGAGTATCACACAGGTAGAAAGAATCTATAAATAAAATCTAAATCCTTTTTTAAAAACTTAGGTTGGTTCAAGAAACAAACTGAGAGCTGCTGGGGGGCAGGAGGGAGAGGGTGGCTGGGTGATGGACATTGGGGAGGGTCTGTGCTATGGTGAGTGCTATGAATTGTGTAAGACTGATGATTCATAGACCTGTACCCCTGAAACAAATAATACATTATTTGTTAAATTAAAAAAAAAAAGCAACATTGCTTAAAAAAAAAAACTTGGGTTTTTTGGAGTGCCTGGGTGGCTCAGTCAGTTAAGCATCTGCCTTCAGCTTAGGTCATGATCTCAGGGTCCTGGGATAGAGCCCTGCATCCATCTCCCTGCTCAGCAGGGAATCCGTTTCTCCCTCTCCCTCTGCCTGCTGCTCCCCTTGCTTGTGCCCTCTCTGTCAAATAAATACAATCCTTTTAAAAATAATAAAAAATAAAACTTGAGACTCTTTTGCCGTACGAGCTCCTTGGCAGCTCTGTTGAAGCTTCCTTGCGCTATAGAGTGAGGTAAGATGCCTTTGTGCAACATTCACTCTCTCTCTTCTTCACTTGCGGTCAGATTTGCGTGTCTGGTGAATGTCCCCAGACTTCCTCGGCCCCCTCCCTACCTTCTTGCACAGCATCATTTTCCTTCATGAAAACCTCACATATTTCATCCCATCTCAGCATCTGCGGCTCAGTGCATCTGGACTGACACATCTTCCTGTCATTTCTAGTTCTATTCTCACTTCTCTTCTCTTAGTTTTCCAGGAACCTATGTCAGCTCATTATAAAATATGGAAAGAATGTGAAGATACTGGAATTTCAACCTTCTGGAAGAATTTTACTCTAATCATAAAGGGTTGAAGCAAGCATTCCCATTAGAAAATACTATACAAGTATAAAAAGACAAATATTTTTAAAAAGACAAATATAAAAGGACAGCTGGGTGCTTAGAGACTTGGGAAACATGGAGATGAGTGGTCCTATTTTTAGTGGTTCCCGTACTGTGTTGGTATCAAAATGACATGTGTGTGTATGTATGTGTTTAATGCAAATAACTGGTTTCTCTCTTCCACTTCCCAAGACCTACGGAAACAATCTCAAGGGGTGGGGCAGGAATATGCACTTTTTACAGAACTTCTTTTTTTTAAGATTTTATTTTTAAGCAATTTTTATACCCAATGTGGGCCTGAATCCACAAAGTTGAGAGATCAAGAGTTGTACCCTCCATGGATGGAGCCAGCCAGGTCCCCTTAAAGAACTTCCTCATGATTCTAATTTACACTAGAGCTTCAGAATCATTGAACACCACTGCCCTGTTGCTCCAGAAGTTCTTTTCTTGGGACTAATAATCATCCAAAAGCTTCTGACCAGTTTCCCCCCTTCCTCTTAGTGTTGCACTTCCTTATCCTTGTGTCACCTGATCCTTTGTAACCTGAGATTTTTAAGTACAGGAAAACTTGGTTTTTCAAGACTTGTTTGTTCTTGAAAAGCTATATGTACATCTAATTGTCTTAAATGCAGAGGTAAATAAAGATGAAGAATCACATTTTTATTTGACTCTGTCTTCAGATTTCTACACAGATTTCTACATCAGATTTTCCTAAGGTGACATCCACACACATGTATTTTCAAATAATACACCACCTGTGCTTTACTTTGGACATACCATGTTCTAGAGAAACAGTTACTCTGGGTTCTAGAAATTGACCCATCTTCACTTTTCTTCACAGAGATTGCCACATTTAGGGTTTTGATAGCACTGGAAAAGAAGAGGCGTGGATAACCGATAAGACCTCCAGACCACACACCATTTCTGAGGAGGAGGAATGGAAAGTCACCAACTCAGTAAACAGGAAGCAACAGTTTTCCACCAACTTTTCCTTCTAACTTGGACAACTTGTATTTTGCACAACCAATATTCCTAAATAGAACAGCTTTTCGGTTACTCAAATATAGTGTGTATAGTTCCTTTTTTAAAAGTGCGAGCTCTTGGGGAGCCTGGGTAGCTCAGTTGGTTAAGCGACTGCCTTCAGCTCAGGTCATGATCCTGGAGACCCGGGATCAAGTCCCACATGGGGCTCCCTGCTCGGCAAGAAGCCTGCTTCTCCCTCTCTCACTCCCCCTGCTTGTGTTCCCTCTCTGGCTGTGTTTCTCGCTGTCAAATAAATAAAATCTTAAAAAAAAAAAGTGCAAGCTCTCACATTAATTCAGCCTTTCGTTGAAGGGTACCATTTTCAGTGTATTTGTAAATATTTTTTTTAAATTTTTTTTGGTTATAATTCACTTCTTTAGGATTTTATTTATTTGACAGCGAGAAACACAGCCAGAGAGGGAACACAAGCAGGGGGAGTGAGAGAGGGAGAAGCAGGCTTCCCGCCGAGCAGGGAGCCCGATGTGGGGCTCGATCCCGGGTCTCCAGGATCATGACCTGAGCTGAAGGCAGTCGCTTAACCAACTGAGCCACCCAGGTGCCCCTGTAAATATTTTTTTAAAGTAATTCACAATAGCTTGATCCCTTTTAGATAGTGAACATCCAAGATAGTACTACCACCCGAGCAACCTGCCTTAAGCAAGTCTCTGGTTATGACACTCTGCTCAGCCACCTTCTCTGTGGTCTCTTGTTGCCGTAGGTCAAGCACAAATCGCTCGCTGCGGTATTTCAGACCCTCTGCAATGTATTCCCAACCACCTTTGTAAGTTTTGCTCCCTCAGCAATCCTACATGTGCTCCATTGGGTCTGCTTTCTGTTTGCACGTGTGCTGTGGCCTCCAGCCTCTGCACGTCTGTGCCTCCATGATTGTGGGATGCCCTCTCCCAGCATCTCACTGTGGAATCGGGGATTCTACAAGTCCAAGTTCTCGGACTGCCATGATATTTGTATGGCACTCCGTGCACTTTATGGCAATAGGGCCTTACAGCAGCATAATTTGGGGGTTTGTCATATCTGGTTATATTAGACTGAACTCTCTTTCAGATTAGGAATCATTTCTTATCCAACCTTTAAGGTGCAGGGGCAGCACCCTGCATTACCCAGCTTGTTCAGTTAGGTTGAGTAACTTCAAAGCAAGCCTCCAACCAGTGGTGATGAAATCAACAAATGTCTTGAGACTCTTTACTTAAGAAAAGTATCAGTTCTTAAAAAGTATCTAATTATTGAGAATGATAACTATAAATTTATTATTAGGGTAGTTGCAAAAACAAAAAAGGGAGACCAACACTTTGAGGACCTACTATATACCATGCATTATTATGTCTTTTATCTCATTCATTTCATTCATCCAACAGATATTTACTGAGTACCATCAGCACTCTGCTAGGATATGGGAAACATAAAAAGTCATGATTCTTTTTTTTTTTAAGATTTTATTTATTTGAGAGAGAAAGCGAGAGAGAGCATGAGAAGTGAGAAGGTCAGAGGGAGAAGCAGTCTCCCCCGCAGAGCTGGGAGCCCGATGCGGAACTCGATCCAGGGACTCCAGGATCATGACCTGATCTGAAGGCAGTGGCTTAACCAACTGAGCCACCCAGGCACCCACAATTCCTGTTCTTAAGGACCTAATAGTCTAGTCTTACGGCAAGTACATCAATGAATTCAGTATAGCATGATGGAAGGGATGGTAGATGGATACACAAGTGCTTTGCAAAGACAGAAAGTAGGTAGATAAATTCAGTGGCTTTGGCAGCCAAATCTTTCCAGAGAAAATATTCTTGAGATGATCTTTGAAAAATCCAGAATCAGCTGGATAGAGAGGTGCTTAAGGGCATTCTACAGAGGGAAAACAGTAGGTATAAACAGTATGCACGGCGACACAGGACAGCACAACGCATGAGGTGGACACGTAAGTGACGGCAGAAAGTGAGCTGTGGAACTAGGCAGAGGCAAGGCTGTGAAGTGCCTTGGAATGAGCTCAGGCTCTTCTGAAAGCTGGAGGAAATCTCTGAAGGCTTTAAAGCAGGCGACGGCTGTGATCAGATTCACCTTCTGTAAAGATATTACTGGCAGTGATTTGGAGGATACAGTGGAGGGAAGACAGGTAGGCTAGTTGGGATAGACTAGTTAAGATGCTCTTGCAGTCGTCTTGGAGGGAAGCGATGAGACATAAAACAAGACTGTGGGAATGGAGAACAGGGGAGCAATGAGAGAGAGCAAGAGTAGAATCTATGAAGTTTGGACATTTTTAGATGCAGGAGAGGATTCAGAATGAGGGATCTTGGATTAGTCCCAAGATTCCACCTTGTTTGATGGTGCAAATTACAGAGATCGCAAAACAACAAGAGTGAGGAAGTGAGGCACTTGTCTCAGGCATAAATGAAGGAGGAGTCGCAAAAACTCAGTAATCAAATAAAGAATAATACATTTTAATGCACTATTTTAAAAATCAAAACTAATGTGATGAAGTCTATGATGAACAAAATATCAACATTTAAAAAAAAGATTTATCTATTTTAAAAAGAGAGAGAGTGAGGGTGTGAGTGGGGTGGTGGGTAGGGGCAGGGCAGTTGGAGAGGAAGAGAGAGAATCTCAAACAGACTCCACTCCCCCTGAGCGCAGAGCCGATGCAGGGTTCGATCCCACAGCCCTGAGATCATGACCTGAGCCAAAATCAAGAGTCAGCTGCTCTACAAACTGAGCCACCCAGGTACCCCCCAAATATCAACATTTCTAGGTAAAGAAAGACCCTGACACTGTGCTTATATAACCAAGTTACCTCACCCTAATCCTGGTCCTGAATATAACATCCCTATTAAGAATGGTATGTTAAGGGGCGCCTGGGTGGCTCAGTTGGTTAAGCGACTGCCTTCGGCTTAGGTCATGATCCCGGAGATCCCGGATCGAGCCCCGCATCAGGCTGCCTGCTCGGCGGGAAGCCTGCTTCTCCCTCTCTCACTCCCCCTGCTTGTGTTCCCTCTCTAGCTGTGTTTCTCTCTGTCAAATAAATAAATAAAATATTAAAAAAAAAAAA